>ML377952.1:16119-55156 GCA_005239525.1 Nicotiana knightiana | reverse complement strand
AACTACCCGGCCGGTCGTTTTGAGAGTTAGAGTCCCGATCCCCTATTAACAGCTTTCCTCATATCTTATTCTGCTATTTTGGTTGCCGGTAGGGTTCATGTTGAGTTTTTGAAATGAATTGAGACACTTAGTCTCTTATTTGGGAGTTTAAGTTGGAAAAGTCAACCGCATGTCGACCTGTGTGTAAAAACCTTGAATTTGAATTTTGATGGTTCTGTTAGCTCTGTTAGGTGATTTAGGACTTAGGAGCGCGTCCGAAATGTGATTTGGAGGTCCGTAGTAGATTTAGGCTTGAATTGGCGAAAGTTGGAATATTGGCGATTTTGGTCGGCAGTGAAAATTTTGATATCGAGGCTTTAAGTTGGAAAAGTCAACCGCATGTTGACCTGTGTGTAAAAACCTTGAATTTGAATTTTGATGGTTCTGTTAGCTCCGTTATGTGATTTTGGACTTAGGAGCACGTCCAAAATGTGATTTGGAGGTCCGTAGTAGATTTAGGCTTGAATTGGCGAAACTTGGAATATTGGCGATTTTGGTCGGCAGTGAAAATTTTGATATCGAGGCCGGAATGAAATTCCAGAAGTGGGAGTAGGATTTTCCCCTCGTGTAGAATTTTCCCCTGTTTTTCTTCAAACATTTATGTATTAAGCAGTAGAGACTCTTAGAAGCTTGTGATTGGCGACATTCCGGGTGGGAGTGATGATCATTGTGTATGTCGAGTGGCACTATTTTTGCGTATTAATTTCATTTGTTGGCTTTTATCTTTATGTTTTACTTCGGTTTCACAATAATAGGCTTACCTAGTCATAGAGACTAGGTGCCGTCACGACATTTCACGGTGGGAGAAATTGGGCCGTGACATCAGAATATTATTTTTAAACATAAAATCTATGAATACTAGATAAAGGATGGAATAATTGATGAATTCCGTGCTCTTGAGTGTTCCGTACTTGTGTTTTTATCCCAAAGTGGTGTCTCCCCGAAGTTTTCTCCCTTTATCGTTTAGAGTTCACTTGGGGACAAACTTGGCTTCTCCTAATTCGGATCAAGGAAGCTGATTTTTCTACTCCGGTCCCAATCTGGCGAAGCAAACCTCGTTTCGCTGTCTCAGATATCTGTCTTTAATTTTTCTTTCGCCAATTTTGCTCGTGTTTGATCCTCTTTTCGCACAAGTTCATTACTAAACATAAGAAATAAGTAATGAGCATATTTTTACTTCAAAAGTAGTGTGAACTCCCGTAACTTACACAAGAATTAATACACAAATACACTCAAAACATGCACTTTTCACCCTTTATCACCACCCCACACTTAATCTCTTTCTCGTTCTCGAGAAACATAAAATTAAGCGTATAGGTAAGAAACACAATTCAAAGCATACTCAAGCATCATAGCAATGACAATGGTTTATATCAACGCCTTAGAATCCAACATAAGAAATATTGACATCTTTCTTCAATATTAGACCCATGCCAAGACTATTTAAAATATGTGTACGACTTTCCTAACATCTCAACCTCAAAAGATGACTCCAATACATTTCCTGCTATGACTCAATTCTTGCGCCAACTCAAAGTGCCTGGACTTTATCATTCCTTTGTAAATCATGTGCCCTCACAAAAAGTCAAAGATATAAATTAGTCCACACACTCGAATATGCATTCAAGTATAATTTAAAGACTTACAAATCAAAAGAATTCGTTCAATCTCTCAAAGAAATTCATGTTCAACCCAAGGTCATACTATAGGCGTTCCCGTAGTGTATGTTTCTACTAATATAAGCTTGCGATGTCCAGGATTAATTAGGTCTTTTCAGGTTGTAATGTAGGCTAAGGGATGAGTAGGATGTAATTTGGGTGTAGTGACTAATCGTCCTAAGCACTTTAATTGTGATGACCCGACAGGTCATCTTATATTTTAGAACCTAATTCTGCGCTTTTAAGCCTTAAATACCTCATTATACCCTTCCTCGGTTTGCACCGCAGTACGAGCATTTTTCCGAAAAGCTTTTATGTTAAAACTGAGAAAAATATGAAATTTTTTCCTTAAAATCCATTTGAGTTGACTTCGGTCAATGTTTTGAGCAAATGGACCCGGATTCATATTTTGACGGTCCCGGTGGGTCCATATTGTGATTTGGGACTTGGGCCTATTCCCTGAACCGAATTCGAAAGTCCCTAGCCCGAGTTATCGCACTTTGTTGAAATTTGAAATTTAAAGGCTTAATGACTTTGAAATATTTGACCAATGTTTGACTTTTTGGATATCGGGTCCGTATTTTGGTTCCGAAACCTGGTATAGGTCCAATAGTATATTTTTATGGCTTGTCTGTCAAACTTGGTGAGAAACGGAGTTAGTTTGACGTGATTTGGACGTCCGGTTGTGAAAATAGAAGTTTCAAAGTTTTCTTGAAAATTTCGTTTGATTTGGAATTCAATTTGTAGTTCTAGGCATTTTTTGGCGATTTGATCGCGCAAGCAAATTCTTATGATGTTTTTAGACTTGTGTGCATAGTTGGTTTAAATCCCTGAGGGCTCGAGTGAGTTTCAGATAGGCTACGAAGTTGTTTGGACTTACAAAAACTCAGCTGGTGTTTCAATTCTGGTGTAGGCCTCTGATCTCCCATTTGTAAGATCAGGCATCGCATTTGTGACCTTTGATGGGTTCACATTTGCGAGCAACTCATCGCATTTGCGAAGTATCTGGAACACCATATGTTCGTATTTGTGAAAAATATTTCGCATTTGCGAAGTAGGTCCGGAGGTACATGATCAGGTGGTCGCATTTACGGATGGTCAGATTTCACATTTGTTAATAATTCATCACAAATGCAATGGAAGTAGAGATGTGAAGGTCTTCACATTTGCGGTTGATTCTTCGCATTTGCAAAACTCGGGTCACAAATGCGGCATTTTGCAACTAATAAAAATGGGACTTAGACGGGATTTTGGCTCATTCTCTAAAATTTTCAAAACAAGTAACCCTAGAGGCGATTTTTGAAAGAACCTTTTTTCCCAAAATCATTGGTAAGTAAGTCTAAAATAGTTTCTTTCAATCTTTCACTACATTTCCTAAGATTTCAACCAAAAATCTTGTGTTTTCATAGTGGAAATTGGGGGTTTTGGGTAGAATTATGGATTTTTGTAAAATGGGGATTTAGACCTCAAATTAAGGTCGAATTACAAACCAATTTACATAACCGAGCTCGGGGGTGAATGGGTGATGGGGTTTTGGTCCGAATTTTGGATTTGGGGCAAGTGGGCCTATGGTTTGACTTTTGTTGACTTCTTCAATAATGACCTAAATTGAATCCTTTGCAATCGTGGGTAGTTCGTAAGGCTTAAATTGAATCGTTTGGTTGGTAATTTACTAGATTCTATTGGTTCGGAGGATTGTTTGAAAGGCACAATTGTGATTGATCTTTGAGTAGACTTTTGGAGCGAGGTAAGTGTCGTGGTTAACCTTGACTTGAGGGATTATGATTTTTTTGTCTATTTGCTACATGTTTAGATGTTGGGTACAAAGTATATGTGAGGTGACAAGTACTTATGCGTTGTTGTCGAGTTAAAGTTAGCGGGTGGGACTTGTTCCTTGTAGTTTATTGCTTACTTTGATCTTGTTATCCATCCTTAGAGTACTTACATACTAAATTGATTGTTCTTATCGTGTTTACGGGCTTTGGGGATAATTGAGTATTGATTCCCAAGTTGAGATTGGTATTGTGGAACCATTGTTGAAGTAAGGCTTGTCCTTGTTGATTCTATCTCCCTACTATTACTTGTTCATTGTTATGTGGTAAGGGAGAGTGTTAACGCACGAAGAGTGATACCGTGCCATATTGTGAGTGTTAATGCACGAAGGGTGATGCCGTGCCATGTTTTGAGAGTTAATGCACGGAGGGTGATGTCATGCCGTATCTATTGATTTATATTGTGAGACTGAGAGTAAAAGCATGAAGGGTGATGCCATGTAGTATTATTGTTTCGTTGTAAGGTTGAGAGTAAATGCACAAAGGGTGATGCCGTGCAATTTCTTCATTGTGTTTTAGTTGTTTTCACCGGTTAAAGGCATAATGACTGTTCCGTCTATCATTTCCACTGTATATATTATATCTTATGCCCCTTTAGCATATCCCCCTCCCAATAGTACATGTTTAAATGTTATTATTGTTTTCTTGTACATATATTATTATCTGCACAGGTTTATTATGTGGGTGTCTTGTCATAGCCTTCTCACTACTTCGTCGAGGTTAGACTCGACACTTACGAGTACATGAGGTCGGTTGTACTCATACTACACTCTGAACTTCTTGTGCAGATTTTGGTATTGGCCCTAGCTGATCATGAGACTCGGCAGTCCGAACTTGCTTATCAGAGACTCTAGGTAGATCTGCTGACGTTCGTAGACCTTGGAGTCCCTTTCTAGTTTCCTTTTTTACGGTTTCTTTTCATTCAGAACAATGTATTTCTTTCAGACTCTATTTGTGGTAAATCTTTGAAGCTCGTGAGTTGTAACTCCAGATCCGTATTGTATCAAATATTATGGGATGTAATTCCACATTTCAGTTTTAGCATTATTTAGCTTAATTGATTATGTTATTGAAAATGACTAAAATTGGTTTAAAGAATCCTCTAACATTGACTTACCTAGCAACTGGAATGTTAGGCGCCATCACGGTCCTGAAGGTGGGAATTATGGGTCGTGACAGTAATACACTCACTTAACTTTCAAATACACACTCCTCATGACCAATTCAAGCAATGACATGAAATCATGTACAATATGGACTTTCTCTTTAAGCACAACACAACTATGCATTCACTAGACCGGATAAAAGGAATACGAGGTGTACTTTCTATTATTTTTTTCTTTCTTTAATCTTTTTGTATTTTCTACGACCTTCTTTTTTTTCGACACTCTCCCAATTTAGGTTACCCAGCTAATGATTTTTCAAAACATACGTGCACCTTTTGGACTTTCTATGGTTCCGCTCAAAAGCTACCTCAACTTTCACCTTACTCTTCTAGAGACTTAAGTGCTTTCGGAGGTAAATGTTCAAGAAGATATAATTAAGAACAAAAAGTAAATTGGCTTGTAATGTGGATTTCCAAAGAAAAATGTTTATAGGCTCAAATGGGATATTTAAGGACAATTTTATTTATGGTAGCATACAGCTTAATGGACAATCAAAGAAACGCAACATCATCTCCTAGACTCACATGATAGCGCAAAATGTAAATCAAGACCTCACATCACACCATGCACATGATTCACTCCAGACGGCTCATGACCGACTCTCAAGTTAAACAACTAAGAATAGTCATCATAACAATTCAAAAATTTATCAACTAATCACATGAGTCAGCAAATGAATTTAAGCATCAAAAGAAAGCCACACAATATTGTCAAGGCATGTAATTATAAAGATCATGACAAAAGTACTCAGTTCAAGTTCTCCAAACCTAAGCCCTGATATAAAACATGTCAACAACATAGATGCTCAAGTTCTTCCCGTTCCATTATCAGTTCAAAAAGAAAAGAAAAAAGTTTTTTGTATTTTTCTTTAGGCTTTAGTCCCTCAAGAAAAATATCTAGGTAATTCATGGTCGAGAAAGTCCACAATTCTTTATAAAGTTTGAAAAAATCTTCCTAAAAATACATGGTTCAAGAAAATAGCATCTCGAGAAAGACCGTAGCTTAATGAAAACCCGTGATTCAGCCACTAAGAGAAACGACTACAATTATACAATTACAATGGTCACAAGTGTGATCGTGCAATTAAAAATGTATCGCTAGAAATTAAGCACAACCCACAAAAATCAAAGTCTGACACACCACCCCACACTTAAGAATGTGAACTCTCCTAAATCGCACAATATCACAAAGACACAAATAAGGAAGATCAATAGTTGAGTGCGTGCCAAAAACTCCCTCAAAATCGTTGGGGTCGTGGCAAGGACCGATTGTGGACCTCAGTCTCCGAAAGTGCTGGATCCTTTGGTGTGATGCTAGACGCGTCAACTACCTCAACTAGCTCGCCTTCCCAAATAGCAGGAACCTCAGTCACAACATTCATCACACCCGCAACAGTCATGACGACTAGTCCTGGATCCTTCGTAATAGTGCCATCAGTAGCACTAAAATCAACTGTCTGGAGATCCTCTATATCAGTCTGTAACTTTATAGTTATTCCATGTTAATTAGCACAATTAAAAAACAAGTGGGGAAGGCATCATCTAAGTCGTCCTTAAGTCGACCGCGGATGACACTAGTCTTAGAAAGAATACAATTGATGTTTATAAGACATCCAACGGCCACCCCACACTTATAAGATGTTTGTATTGCCTATAGAGGTAAGTTAGCTACTCAGAATTCATTAAACTCAACAAAAATTAGAAGGAACTGCCATGGGGGAGGGGAGTGTAGACGAAAAAAAGAAATAAATGAGAGGATAAGGGTTCTTACCTTGTGGAGATAGGGCGATGGGGAAGAGCGAGGAAAGAAAGTGGGGAAGGGGGGTGTGCATTTTTGAGTGAGAGAGGGAAAGTGTTTTTATTTATATGTTACCTTTTTTATGTGGTAAAATAACCAGAAGTAGAAAAAACTACCTGGGGGTCGCACCAAGTCCGCGTGACGCGCGACCTGAAGATCCGCCCTCTGCTTTCACAGTTGTGGCTAGTCCCAGTTTCACGAAGCCATGGGCACTTCACTGTCCACTCTATTTCTTGTTCTCTCTTTTGGTCCCGGTCTCGCGAAGTGAGACACACTTCGCTGCCCCCCAAAATTTTCTCCTCAACATTCTCGATCTAAGTCTCACAAAGCGAGCTCCACTTTCCCGCTGCCTCCCTATATCTTATTTTCTTTTATTATAACATAACTAAATAAAAACTAGAAGAAAGAAGTAAAGTTGGGTTGCCTCCCAACAAGTTCTTGATTTAACGTCGCCGAACGACGCAACACGTTCCCTCACGTATCCACCAATTCTATCAAAGTTTTGTGATGACGAATGCCACCACCCCAAAAGTGTTTCACTATACCTATTGACTAAAAATGTGCCATTGCTTTCGGGATGCCTTAGCTCAATAGCTCCATGCTTCGTAACTCGCACTACTTCACATGGACCTGACCATCTAGACTTGAGCTTCCCAGGAAAGAGCTTCCACGATGCAAACTCACAATGAAAAATGTGTTCAAACTCATGATGCAAAATATGTTTTTCATGCCATCTCTTTGTTTTCTCTTATACAACTTCACATTCTGGTATGCGTGCAGTCGAAACTCTTCGAGCTCATTTTTTTGCAACATCCATTTTCCCCAGCTAGATCCATATCAAAGTCGAGCTTCTTGATTGCCAAATATGCCTTGTGTTCAAGCTCATCATGAAAGTGACAAGCCTTTTCATAAACCAACTTGTACGGCGAAGTACCAATTGGAGTTTTGTATGCAGTGCCATATGCCCATAGAGGGCCATCTATCTTGCTAGCCCAATGCTTCCTACTTGTGCTCGTTGTTTTCTCCAAAATTTGCTTTACCTCCCTACTTGAGACCTCCAGTTGATCACTGGTTTGCGAGTGATAAGAAGTTGTGACATTTTGTCTCACCCCATACTTAGCTAAGAGGTTTCCTAACAGTTTGTTACAAGAGTGAGTACCTCCATCACTGATCAAAGCACGTGGAGTTCCAAATCTCGAGAAAATATTTTTCTTCAGAAAGCTCACCTAGCATCATTCGTAGGCAAAGTCATAGCCTCAACCCACTTTGACACATATTCAACTGCAACCAAGATTTACTGATGGCAATTTGATGCTGGAAACGGCCCCATGAAGTCTATTCTCAAAATATCTAAGATTTATACCTCAAGTATGCCCTTTAATGACATCTCATGCCTTCTCGAAATTGTACATGTCCTTTGGAACCTATCACATCTTTTCACAAAAAAATGAGCATCCTTGAATAGCTTAGGTCAATAGAATCCCGATTGCAACACCTTTACAACAATTTTGTCTCCACCATGGTGCCCCCCAAACAGTGATGCATGACAATCATGTAGAATTGCTTCCATCTCCTTCTCAGGAACACATCGGTGCACCAAATGATATGCATAATGCTTAAACAAGAACAACTTATCCCATATATAAAGTCTAACATCATGCACGAATTTTCACTTATCATCTGGTGACAACTCTGACAGAGTCACCCAACTTACAATGAAGTTCACATAATCAGCATACTATGGGGCCGTGCCATCTGTGGTGGCTAGCAATTGCTAATCAGGAAACTATCCTAAATTTTGCCGCCCCCTACTCAACATGTGTGCGAGTTTCCAAGCGCGACAAATGGTTTGCTACCTTATTTTCTGTCCCTTTTCTATATTTGCTTTCCACGTCAAATTCATGCAAAAGAAGAAACCAAAAAATTAGTCCAGGCTTAGCATCCTTTTTCACAAACAAATACCTGATCGCTACATGGTCAGTGTAGACGATGACTTTAGTTCCCACCAAGTAGGCCCTAAATTTGTCAAACTCCCATACTACCACTAGCAACTCTTTTTCTGTGACTGTGTAATTTATCAAATTGGGTTTAGAGTTTTTCTAGTGTAGTAAATAGAGTGGAACACTTTATTTTTCCTCTGGCCCGATACAGACACGATTTCCATGTCACTGGCATCACACATCAACTTGAAAGGCTCTCCCTAGTATGGGGAGGTTATAATTGGTGCAGTCACCAATTTCTTTTTCAGCTCGTCGTACGCCTTCAAGACATGCTCATAAAATTTTAAAGGCATATCCTTGTCAAGCAACCTGCACAAGGGAGCAGAAATCTTAGAGAAATATTTAATGAATCTATGATAGGAACCTGCATGCCCCAAAAAACTTCTGACTCCTTTCACAGAGATTGGATGTGGTAGTTTTTCAATTGCATCCCCTTTCACCTTATCCACCTCCAAACCATCTTTGTACACCTTGTTCCCGAGTACAATTCCCTTTCATACCATAAAATGGCACTTCTCCCATAGTATTATTTTTCCTTCACGAACTTTTATCACAATATCACCGGTGGCTAAGAGGGTGTCCTAAGATGATTGGACGTGTTCATCAGCTTCATAGTCCAGTATAATAAAATATGTTAGAAGAATATATTGCCCAATTTGTAGTAGCTCAAGATGAACAATAGATCTATTAGCAAGATGTAATATGATTCTGGTTGGCCTTGGGGCTCCCAACCCCAATTGACTGAAAACTGAAAGGGGCATCAAAGTTATGCTAGCCCCCAAGTCATATAGTGCCCGTCCCACATCTACCTCACCAATTTGAACAAGTATGGTGAAGCTCCCGTGATCCTTCAACTTTTGTGCCAACTTTCTTTGAATTCTTGAAGTGTACTCTTCAGTAAGTACCATTGTCTCAAACTCTGTCAATCTTCTTTTGTTAGCCACAACATCTTTGATGTACTTAGCATATTTTGGGATTTCACGTAACACGTCAACCAATGAGAGATTCAATTTAATTGGGATCAACATATCAAGAAATTTGTTAAACATCCTATCATCATTTTTCTTCTTTAATCTCTACGGGAAGGGAGGTAGTGGCCTTGCAATTGGAGTCTTTTCAGTTTCTTCAGTTTCTTTGTCAGTTTCCACCCCAGTTTGGGAACCAGTTCATCCTTAGGAGTGACATTTTCTTTCTTTCTTTTTGGTACTTCTTCTAGTTCTCTACCATTCCTCAAAGTTAAAGAATATTCTTAAGGATTATTATCTCTATCACTTGGATGGCTGAAACAGGTCGAGTATTTTTTGTGCAACCAACTGCCCAATCTGCCTCTCTATATTTCAAAATTGAGTCCTTAGTTGCTGGTTGTGTGTTCAAAGTTGATGGTTGTGAATCAAAAACATTTTCAACATATCATTAGTGCTTTCTTCTACCTATTGAGGTGGATTTTGAGGTTGATTGTAGTTCCCTTGAGACCTGTATTGATTCTGAGTAGTCTGGTTCCCACCCCATGAGAAATTTTTGTGATTCCTCCGATTGAGATTATAGGTGTTCCCATATTGATTATTCTAGTTCATTGGACCTCTACCATGCTGGTCCATATAATAAGCAGATTTAGGATTCACTAAACATTGTTCAATCATATGACCATCTCCACATATTTCACAACATATGGAAATACTCTAAACCTGATGCATCTGATGTCCTTGACCTATTTCCATCTTGGCCAATTAGTTGGTTAGTTTAGAAATTTTTGCTCCTATGGCTGACACCTCATCCAGTTTGAATGTACCTGATGCTTTGTGTTTTATCATCCTTCTTGGTTCACCCTCACCTTGCCAATTATGATCATTTTTAGTGAAATTGTTTAGAAGAGTCTGAATCTTATTGTATGGCTTTCGCATGTAACTTCCTCCACAAGCTGAGTCTAGATTTAATTTGGAGGTCTCGTTCAACCCATCCAAAAAAGTATGTCCCAACACCTCATCCGTCTGATAATGATGTGGGTAGGCTCTGAGTAGTTTGTTGTATCTTTCCCAAGATTGACGAAGAGTCTCACCATCTTCGTTATTGAAACCCAAGAATCTGGCTCCTCAACGACTTTGTTTTATTGGTGGGAAAAAATTTGATCAAGAATTTTCGTGCTAGATCATCCCATGTGTGGATTGAGTTTGCAGACTCTTTGTTTGACTATTCCTAAGCCTCCCCAGCAATGAAGAGAGAAATAATGTCAGTCTGACATAGTCCTTGGAAATGTACAGATAATACTATGTATCCATAATTTCCAGGAAGTTCTGAATGTGGCGCTGCAGATCTTCATGAGATAGACCCACATACTACCATGTGGACTGAATCAACTGTTCCATGTACTATTTGAGCTCAAGGTGACCTGTGATTCCTGGATTTACAATAGCCTGAGTCATATTAGAAAGATTAGGCCTTGCAGCCTCTATCACTAGTCACTCTTGATTTTCCTCCATCTCGAATGGTTGTGGCTGGACTACGATGCCAAACTTTGGAATTCCTGCTCTTGCTTTCTCCTCCCTCTTTAACCTGTGGAATAGTATTTTAGATTTAGAATCAAAAGGTGGAAGATTGTTTGAACTGTTACTTCTTATTAACATTCAATCTAAACACTTGTAGAGTCAGAACACTAAAACAAATTAAATCTCGAACAACAATAAATAAAGGGTTATTTCAAACAAGTAGCTAATTTCTAAATTTTCGGCAACGGCGCCAAAAACTTGTTGGGTCCAAACGCACACGCAAGTATACGCGGTCAACAAGTAATAAAGTTATGAGAAAGTATAGTTCCCACAAGGATTTATGATCAACTATTGTCCAATCTAAACTATTTATAAATTTATTGCTCGAGCGCTGATGAAGAAAATGATGGTGATTTTTATAAACTAAATTACTACTAAACTAATATTCAAATAAGAAAAGAAGATCATAAGTAGATCAAACAAATACATATAAAGAATTCAATGAGATGGGGATATTCAGGATCATGGGATTAACGTCTCTCCTATTGCGGTTTTTTCGGTTGATGTAATCACTTGGCTTATCTAATATGTTGATTAGTAGGGTTTGTTATTGTAACGACCCAGTCGGTCGTTCCGTGAGATTAACCCCGTTTCCCTTGTTTCTGCTTTATCATATGTTTCTTAGCCTATTTATGTTGTGTTGGGTTAGTTGGTTCGGGTTCAGAGTGGTCGTGGTGAGAATTGAGACACTTAGTCTTTTGATGTCCGGTGTAGAATTTGGCTTGAATTGGCGAAAGTTAATTTTTGGCGATTTCCGGTCTGCAGTGGAAAATAGGCTATCGAGGACAGAATGAAATTCCGACAGTTAGAGCAGCTTCGTAATTTCATTTTGGATATGTGTGCAAATTTTCAGGTCAATCGGATGTGTTTTGATTGGTTTCGGCATCATTGGCGAAATTTAAAAGTTTCAAAGTTCATAGGTTTGAATTTGATGTAATTTTGGTGTTTTTGTGTTGTTTTTGGTGTTTCGAAGGCTCGACTAAGTTTGAATGATGCTATGGGGTGTGTTGGTATGTTTGATTCGGCCCCCGAGGGGCTCGAGATTGATTTCAGATGGTTGGCGGAAGTTTGAGCTTAGGAAAATTGTAGCAAATAGCTGTTGGTGTTAAGCTACTGGTGTGGCCGCACCTGCGGATGGGCAGCCGCAGGTGCGAAGGTCCATGCGCAGGTGCGAAAAGAGGCTAAGCAGGAGGAGTCCGCAGGTGCACAGAATTGGCCGCACTTGCGGAACCGCAGGTGCGGAAAAGGGACCGCAGGTGTGAGAATTGTACTGTTAGTGGGTTTTCGCAGGTGCACACCTGGGACCGCAAGTGCGGGTCTGAAAGTGCGAGGAAAATTCCGCAGGTGTGGATTAACCGGGCAGAACAGTATAAAAGAGTGCCTCCGGGAAATTTTGGTTATTCTTCCAATGTTGCATGCAGGTGGAGCTTGTTTGAGGGCAAATTGAAGAAAGAATTCGAGGGTCTTCAGTGACGGTAAGTTCCCGGATTATAAAAGTTATTTCTATGCTATTTTGTTCGGATTAGGCTTGTAATTTGAAGAATTAAAGTAGAAAAAGTTTGGAATAATGGGAGGAGGTTTGGATAATTCTTTTGGCGATTTGGGTAGGCAATTGTGGTCCGATTGTGGTGTTATTAGTATGTGTAGAATCGTGGGAGGACGAGGGTTATAGTGATATAAATTTTATCAAATTTTGAGACGTGGGTCCGGGGCTCGGGTTTGGCCGAGTTTCGAGAATTGTGTCTAAATTGATAATTTTCGATTGGATATTTGTTCCTTTAGCGTATAATGATGATGTTAATCTTGTTTTGGTTAGATTCGGAGCAATCGAGAGCCAATTTGCAGGGCAAACGCATCGTAGATTAATATTGTGGCCCGGTAGAGATAAGTAATGGTTATAAATATTGTCCCGAGCGTATGAATCCCCGGATTTCATATTTCTCACTGTTTTTAGCATGGCGCACATGTGAGATGAAGAGCATGTGGCGCGCACTGATTTATGGATTGGACTTGGTTCTCTCCGCGGAAACTATTGAGTTGTGTATTTTACTCTAATCATATGTTAAATTGTGTTCTAAAGACTATTGCTATATTTGGGATATAAGCCATGTTTGGGGCCTCGTGCCGACTTGTTTAGACCCCTTGGGTGCTTATTACTGTTTTTTCCTCACTGTTGATTTATGATTTGCACTTAGTCATATTGCGCTTAACTTTTTTCAAAACTCAGCCTGGTTTACATTATTTTGAGATTTAAAAATGATGTTTTGAGTCGAGTACCCCATTTTACTAATACACCCGAGGGGCTTTTGAGAGATTATGACTGAGTGAGGCCGAGGGACTAATTGTGAGGATATGATACACCACAAGGTGGCTTGATATTAGCGCTTGGTCTGAAGGAGCCCCTCCTAATTCTGTACACACCCCTAGTGAGCGCAGATACCTACTGAGTGCGATGCTGCGTGCCGAGTGCCGAGTGATGTGTGATTGGGAGGCATGAGTGACAGTGAGGTTGCCCGAGGGGCTGATACTAAGTGGTTGTTAGGTGCAGAGTGATGTTCTACCCGAGGGGCGATTTATAATTCATGTTTTTTCCCGAGGGGCTACTTATGATTTATTTCATTTTACATTAAATCCTTTGGTTATTTTTATTTATTAATTTATTGGAAAACACATTTTTCAAAAGATTTTTCTGAAGTTGGTTTTAAGGCATGATGATTTCATATATCTATGTCTATACTATTGGAAAGAAAGACTGTGCATATTGTTAATTGATGATATTAATTTTTATGTGTTTCTTGTCGCTTAGACTTTATTTATTTTCATTACTACTTAGTTGGCGTACTCACATTACTCCTTGCACCCCTGTGTGCAGATTCAGGTGCAGATACCTAGCGTTAGTCATCTATTCGGGCGGAGCCGGAGCTCGGGATATAGAGGTAGCTGTTCAGCGTCCGCAACATCTCTATTTTCCCTTCTTTTGTTTATACTAGTAGACTTGTTGGTATATTTATTAGATTCTACTGACATGCTGACTCCGGATTTTGGGGATGGTTTAGACTATTAAGCTATTTATTTTGCCTAATGAATTCAGTAATTCTGTGTACTTTATGAAATGTTGAGATATGGTTGAGATTTTAGAAAGAAATGGTAATTCTGTGATTGTTGGCTAGCCTAGTTCCTCGATAGGCGCCATCACGACCGATTTAGGATTTGGAGTCGTGACAAGTTGGTATCAGAGCCTAGGTTGCATAGGACTCAACGGTCATGAGTAGGTTTAGTAGAGTCTTGCGGATCGGTACGGAGATGTCTGTACTTATCTTCGAGAGGCTGCGGAACCCTTAGGAACAATATCATTTTCTTGAATTCTGTCGTGCCATTTTTTTGATTCTTGAAATCTAAACTTCTGTTGTTTCCTTCTCTCACAGATGGTGAGGTATCGTGCTAACGATCAGGATGATCAGCCACTAGCTAGACCAGTGAGAGGTCGAGGCCGCGGTCGAGGCCGCAGTCGAGGTAGGGGTCCAGCCCGTGCAGCAGCCAGGGCAGTGCCAGTTGATCCCCCTACTGTTCTGGGTCAGATTCCTGCCACAGATACTTCAGTGGGGCAGGCTCAGGAGCTGGGAGTGCCTATTGTTATTCCAGGTCTTTAGGACACCTTGGCCCAGATCTTGACGGTGTGTACCACCCTCGCTCAGGCAGTTACCGCTACTTCTCAGGCCGGGGGTGGCAGTAAGACTCCGATTTCCCGGACACCTGAGCAGGGTACGCAGAGCCAACAGACACCGGGGGAGGTTCTATCCCAGCCGGTTGCTCTAGTTTGGGACTTCGTGTTTTCAGCTATGCTAGAGGACGAGCAGCATAGACTAGAGAGCTTTAGTAGACTGTAGCCTCCGACATTCAATGGTGCTGTGGGAGAGGATGCCCAGGGTTTTCTAGATTTTGGAGACCAGTGGGGTCTCATTTACTACATTTCAGTTTTCTAGTGTTGTTTTCACTTGGTGGGAGTCTTTTGAGAAGCGTAGGCCTGTGGGTTCAGCACCCCTCACCTGGCAACAATTCTCCACTATCTTTTTGGAGAAGTATGTACCCCAGGCACACAGGGAGGAGCAATGCAGGATTTTTGAGCAGCTGCATCAGGGAGAGCTATTAGTGACGCTGCATGAGATGCAATTTTCGGAGTTGGCTCGTCATGGTACCGAGTTGGTCCCTACTGATAGAGAGAGGGTTAGGAGGTTTGTGGATGGCCTCACATATCGGCTCCGCCTATTTATGACTTAGGAGAGAGTATCAGATGCTACATTCAAGCAGGTTATTGACATTGCTTGAGATATTGAGTCGGTTCGCCGCCAGGAGCGGGAGGCTAAGAGGCCTCGTGGAGCAGGCAATTCTAGTGGTGCTCCTTCCAGGGGCAGTTTCAGCATGGTAGAGTTCGTTCATTTAGGCCTCCTCAGTCAGTCCGCCCAGCTTATAGTGGTGGGCATGGTCCGTGTGGTTCTCAGCCAGCCCGTACTTCATTCGGTTCCCTCCCAGCTC
Organism: Nicotiana knightiana; assembly: GCA_005239525.1. Taxonomy (NCBI): domain Eukaryota; kingdom Viridiplantae; phylum Streptophyta; class Magnoliopsida; order Solanales; family Solanaceae; genus Nicotiana; species Nicotiana knightiana. Next base: position 39,588 of record ML377952.1, on the reverse strand, counting down.
AGAGTGCAGCTCAAGCACCACCAGTTTAGAGTTCTTCTATGCATGAGTATTCCAGTGGCCATGGTTCTACATATTCCTATGTTTCTTCATATTTTTCCCATTTTTTGGATATGCCTCGTGAGTCTTTAGTTACCTCTGTTCATGTGTCGACTCCGGTAGGCGATACTGTTGTTGTGGACCGTGTGTAACGGTCATGTGTGTTATCTATTGGGGGTCTGGAGACCCGAGTGGAACCACTGTTACTAAGCATGGTCGATTTTGATGTGATATTAGGACTGGATTGGTTATCTACGTGTCATGTCTTTCTTGATTGTCACGCTAAGGCTGTGACCTTAGCTGTGCCGGGATGTCCGAGGGTTGAGTAGAGAGGTTCTTCTGAGTACCTAGCAGGGTGATTTCGTACCTGAAGGCTCAACACATGGTTGAGAAGGGGTGTTTATTTTATCTGGATTTTTTGAGGGATCTCAGTGGTGAGACTCCCGCTATTTATTCGGTTCCTGTGGTCCGTGAATTTTTAGAAGTGTTTCCTGCAGACCTGTCGGGCATGCCGTCTGACAGGGACATTGATTTTGGTATTGACCTGGTGCCAGGCACCCAGCCTATTTCTATTCCACCTTATCGTATGACACTAGCGGAGCTAAAGGAATTAAAGGAGCAGCTTCAGGAACTCCTAGATAAGGGGTTCATTCGGCCTAGTGTGTCACCTTGGGGTGTACCGGTGTTGTTTGTAAAGAAGAAGGATGGTTCTATGCATATGTGTATTGATTATCGGCAGCTGAACAGAGTTACGGTGAAGAATCGCTATCCCTTTCCTCGTATAGATGACTTGTTTGATTAGTTGTAGGGTTCCAGTGTATTTTCCAAGATTGGCTTGCGTTACGGTTATCATCATTTGAAGATTCGGGGACCAGACATCTCGAAGACTTCTTTCAGGACTAGATATGGTCATTATGAGTTCCTGGTTATGTCACTTGGGCTGACCAATGCCCCAGCAGCCTTTATGCACTTGATGCACAATGTATTTCGGCCTTATTTGGATTCTTTCATCATTGTGTTCATTGACGATATCTTTGTGTATTGCCGATCTCGGGAGGATTATGAGCAGTATTTGAGAGTTGTGCTTCAGAACTTGAGAGAGAAGAGATTGTATGCAAAATTTTCGAAGTATGAGTTCTAGCTTGATGCAGTAGCATTCTTGGGGCATGTGGTGTCCAGTGAGGGTATTCAGGTTGATTCGAAGAAGGTAGAGACGGTGCAGAGTTGGCCGAGATGATCATCAGCTATTGATATTCGTAGTTTCCTTGGTTTGGCAGGGTACTACTGCCGTTTTGTGGAGCGATTTTCATCTATTGCTGCACCGATGACCAGACTGACCCAGAAGGTTGCTCAGTTCAGATGGACCGAGGAGTGTGAGGAGATCTTTCAGAAGCTCAAGTCAGCTTTGACTACAGCTCCGGTATTGATTTTGCCTACAGGTTCAGGTTTTTATACAATTTACTGTGATGTCTTGATAGTCGACCTTGGAGAAATTTTGATGCAGGATGGTAGGGTCATTGCCTACGCATCCAGACAGTTGAAGGTGCACGAGCAGAATTATCCAGTGCATGATCTTGAGCTAGCCGCTATTGTTCACGCCTTGAAGATTTGGTGTCATTATTTGTATGGAGTGCATTGTGAGATTTTCACTGGTCACCGTAGTCTACAACATCTGCTTAAGCAGAAGGATCTGAATTTGCGTCAGCGGAGGTGGTGGGTACTTCTCAAGGATTATGACCTCACTATTTTATATCATCTGGGAAGGCCAATGTAGTGGCCGATACCCTGAGTCGCAAAGCGGAGAGTTTGAGGAGTATAGCCTACCTTCTAGTAGTAGAGCGTCCATTAGCACTTGATGTTCAGTCTTTAGCAGGTCAGTTGGTGAGATTGGATCTATCAATTCCTCCGCGGGTATTGGCTTGTGTAGCCTCCAGATCTTCTCTTTATGATCAGATTAGAGCACGCCAGTATGATGATCCACATTTGCTTGTTCTTCAGGACAGGGTCCGTCGCGGTGATGCCAGGGATATGGTTATTGGTGATGATGGGGTCATGAGGATGCATGGTCGGATTTGCGTGCCCAATGTAGATGGGCTTCAAGATTTGATTCTAGCTGAGGCCCATAGTTCGCGGTATTCCATCCACCCTGGTGCCGCGAAGATGTATCAGGATCTGCGACAACATTATTGGTGGAGGCAGATGAAGAAGGATATTGTTGAGTTTTGTGGCTAGGTGTCTCAACTGTCAGCATGTCAAGTATGAGCACCAAATACCAGGTGGATTGCTTCAGAGAGTACGAAGGTGGATTGCTTCAGGTTCGTAATGTCATTTTGGATATGTGTGCAAATTTTCAGGTCAATCAGATGTGTTTTGGTTGGTTACGGCATCTTTGGCGAAATTTAGAAGTTTCAAAGTTCATAGGTTTGAATTTGATGTAATTTTGGTGTTTTTGTGTTGTTTTTGGTGTTTCGAAGGCTCGAATAAGTTTGAATGATGCTATGGGGTATGTTGGTATGTTTGGTTAGGGCCACGAGGGGCTCCAGATTGATTTCAGATGGTTGGCGGAGGTTTGAACTTAGGAAATTTGCAGCAAATAGCTGTTGGTGTTAAGCTACTGGTGTGGCCGTACTTGCGGATGAGCAGCCGAAGATGCGACATCGCGGGTGCGAAGGTCCATGCGCAGGTGCAAAAAAAGGCTAGGTAGGAGGAATCCGCAGGTGCGTAAAAGGACTGCAGGTGCGAGAATTAGACTGATAGTGGGTTTTCACAGGTGTGCACCTGGGACCGCAGGTGCGGGTCCGCAAGAGCAAGGAAAGGTCCGCAGGTGCGGATTAACTGGGCAGAATAGTATAAAAGAGTGCCTCCGCGAAATTTTGGTTATTCTTCCATTGTTGCATGCAGGTGGAACTTGTTTGAGAGAAAATTGAAGAAAGAATTTGAGGGTCTTCAGTGGAGGTAAGCTCCCGGATTATAACAGTCGTTCCAATGCTATTTTGTTCGGATTAGGTTTGTAATTTGAAGAATTAAAGTAGAAAAAGTTTGGAAAAATGGGAGAAGGTTTGGATAATTCTTTTGGCGACTTGGGTAGGAAATTGTGGTCCGATTGTGGTGTTCTTGGTATGTGTAGAATCGTGGGAAGCCGAGGGTTCTAGTGATGTGAATTTTATCGAATTTCGAGATGTGATCCCGAGGATCGGGTTTGGCCGAGTTTCGAGAATTGTGTCTAAATCGATAATTTTCGATTGGGTTTTTGCTCCTTTAGCGTATATTGATGATGTAAATCTAGTTTTGGTTAGATTCAGAGCAATCAGGAGCAAATTTTAGGGGTAAGAGCATCGCGAATTATTATTATGGCCAGGTAGAGGTAAGTAATTGTTATAAATCTTGTCCTGAGGGTATGAAACCCCGGACTTCATAGTTCTCACTGTTTTTAGCATGGCGCACATGTCAGATGAAGAGCATGTGGCGCACATTGATTTTTGGATTGGACTTAGTCCTCTCCGCGACAACTACTGAGTTGCATATTTTACTCTTATCATATGTTAATTGTGTTCTAAAGACTATTGCTATATTTGGGCTATAAGCCATGTTTGGGGCCTTGTGCCGACTTGTTTAGACCCCTTGAGGGCTTTTTATTGCTATTTTCTCACTGTTGATTTATGATTTGCACTCACTCATATTGCGCTTAACTATTTTCGAAACTCAGCCTGATTTACACTGTTTTGAGATTTAAAAATGATGTTTTGGGTCGAGTACCCCATTTTACTGATACGCCAGAGGGGCTTTTGAGAGGTTCTGACTGAGTGAGGCCGAGGACCTGATTTTGAGGAAAGGATACGCTACGAGGTGGCTTGATATTAGCGCTTGGGCTGAAGGAGCCCATCCGGAGTCTGTACGCACCCCTAGTGAGCGCAGGTACCTATTGAGTGTGAGTGCTGAGTGTCGAGTGCCGAGTGATGAGTGATTGAGAGGCATGAGTGAAAGTGAGGTTACCCGAGGGGATGATAGTGAGTGGGTGTGAGGTGCTGAGTGATGTTCTGCCCGAGGGGCGATTTATGATTCATGTCTTTTCCCGAGGGGGTACTTATGATTTATTTCATTTTACACTAAATCCTTCGGTTATTTTTATTTTTGAATTTGTTGGAAAATACATTTTTCAAGAGATTTTTCTAAAGTTGGTTTTAAGGCATGATGATTTCATATATCTATGTCTATACTGTTGGAAATAAAGGCTGTGCAAATTGTGAACTGATGATATTGATTTTTATGTGTTTCTTGCCGCTTAGACTTGATTAATTTTCATTACTACTGAGTTGGCATACTCACATTACTCCCTGAACCCCTGTGTGCAGATTCAGGTGCCGATACCGAGCGTTAGCCATCTATTCTGTGCGGAGCCGGAGTTCGGGATATAGAGGTAGCTGTTCAGCGTCCGCAGCATCTCTATTTTCCCTTCTTTTGTTGTATCTAGCTGTTCGTTCGGAGGTTTCGTATTATAATAGTAGACTTGTTGGTATATTTCTTAGATGCTCATGACATGTTGACTCTGGAATTTTGGGATGGTTTAGACTATTAAGCTATTTATTTTGCCTAATGAATTTAGTAATTCTGTATACTTTATGAAATGTTGAGATATGGTTGGGATTTTAGATAGACACGGTAATTATGTGATTGTTGGCTAGCCTAGTTCCTTGATAGGCGCCATCACGGCCGGTTCAGGATTTGGGGTCGTGACAGTTATGCTCGTGAAGTTATTTGGATGTTTCGCTCGGTTATTCAAGCCAACCGAAAACTAGATGTCTATACAATCAAACTTGACAAGTACACATGTATATTTCCTACGACAATAACTAAGTAAGGCAACTAAAATATGTCTATTCTAATCGCGAATCTATTCTCCGATGCCCGGATTCAAGAACTTATGACACGACCCCAATTTCCCACCTTAGGATGTCGTGATGACACCTACTCTCCAAGACTCGATAAGCCTAACACATTCTGATTTAATAATAGAATTGAATTATTTAATCATTTATACGGAGTCATAAACATTACTAAAACTCACTAGAATTTCTAAACACAATACTATTTTTAATTACAATTTAATAGTGGCATAATGAAGTAAGATGGTGACTCTGAGGCTTGCAAACGTCCAACAGGTATACCTTGACTTCTCCCGCCGCGTAGACACAACTTGTAACAACACAATTGGAATACCTAGATTTGCACAAAAATGTGCAGAAGCATAGCATGAGTATACCACATCGGTACTCAGTAAGTATCTATCCTAAGCTTAGAGTAGTTACGAGGCTAGGTCAAGAAACCTATTAGACAGAGAAACCTGTTCAAGATATACATAAGCTAACAATGGAAAGAGCTTCAATGTAAGACCAACTACGACAAAATGTTTTAATTTACAACCAACAATGAAGTAATAGAAACATAAACGGCATCAAGTAGCAAACGAGTAATAAAGAAACAACATAATCAGAACACTGATGAGATGTAAATGAACTCAACTAAGGAAAAACAGATGACAACTCAAATAATCAAATTGCACCCAATCCATGGACTTACAACAAGAATTACCCTGAAGCACCGCACCTCATAAACCACAAGTCATGGACCACAATTACCAAATCTTACACATATGGAACCTCGTGCCCACAATAACAATCACCTTCACACGGCAAAGCCCATGGGCTATCATGTTCTTTGCAACTGTAATAAATATTCATTTCGATGAATGAAAGATATAATTAAACACTATAAAACATAATAGTAATCTTGAATAAAGTAAGGTTTCAAATAAAATAATGAGTTTATTTATAAATCAAGTAAAATAAAATAATATACAATTTGTACAATACAGAGTATAAGAGATGTGTTTAGTTTAGAAATCAATAACATTGAGTAAAAATATCATTTTTAAATAAAACAAAACATAATTTAAATTAACGAATTAAATATAGAATTTGTTAAGGAATGACATGATAACAATTTTAAGTAAGGTAAACATCTAATAGAGTGATGACTATAATTTGAGAACCCAATTATAGTAAAAGTGTGATAACCATTTAGAATAATAAGGCCCCGAGTGAGATAACGAGTTCTATTTTTAAATCATTATGTTACCAACAGCTAAACAAAATATGGTATAATGACTCCATGCAATTAAATTTACACTGACAATCAATTTACCAAGTTATAACGGAGGCACAAATTGGCATGTTAAAGCAACGCAACAACTCACATAGGATACATGACTGACACAAGAAACCACAATCGTTCAAATACCAAGATAAAAACAAATGACCAAACACAATCAAATTGAGGATGAATGATTGAAGGAAGAACAATGACAATTCAAATGAACAAGTTGTTCCATTATGGAATGTACAATAAAAATCACAACCGAGGCACCGCCTCGTATTCACATTTCATAATTTTAATCACAATCTTTCCTTATATCACCGTGTGAGCCTTACATTTACTTTTGAAAAGAATTTTTCCTGAAAAATATACATGCATTTTATCCCACCTTATCTCACTGCATGGCTTGAAGTAGTTTCTAGAAAGATGCATATCAACCCAACTTATCTCACCGCATGCGTATCAACCCCTAGCCTTATACCACCACATGCGTATCAATATGACATCACAATCACCACTCGCACCACAAGTGCCCATATGTCACAATTTGCCACAAAGTCAACAATACCAATATTTCCACTACAAATAGCACATGGCTCAATCACAATGTGTATAAGAATTTTAATAATAACAAAATGAATGAGAATGATCAACAAGAAAAGATGTCTCAACAATTAACAACTTCGCTTCAATGTGATAACGACTATTACAAATTTAACACCAATAACTCAAAAAGATGATATTCCAGGAAATAACAACTTCAATTAAAAGTGATTCAACAAAATAAGAGGTAACAAGACACTGAGGAAGGCAAGAACTTCAACTAAAGAAAATAAGAGGAAAATAACAAGCAAGAGGTAGAACAAGTGCTAACAACGTCAAATATAGCATGTAAGAGTAGATTAACAATGAGAGATATAATATGTTATGAATATTCAACTAAAGGCATGGAAAGAGTCTAGATAATCTTAACCTGTCAAATACCACATCAACCCAAATCCTAAGGGGTAGTTGTCACGACCCAATTTCCCCTTCAGTAAGACGTCGTGATGGCACCTAGTCTTTACGACTAGGTAAACCTAATAACATCAAAATAACGAAAATAAATCAATAATTGAACAACTAAACTTCAATAAATACTATATAATGGTAGAATGCCGCTAGGCATGTACAAGTAAAACCAATACTTGAATACACACAATATTTTCCAAAACCCGAAATCACGAGTCACAAGCTCTAAGAAAAATTGTATAGTTGTCTCCTATACATAGTCTAAAGATATAAGGAGGGAAAATAGTATAAAGGATAGAGGGGGACTCCGAGGATCTGTGGTGCGTGCAGATATACCTTGAAGTCTCCGGTAGGCTGCTGCGGTAATAATGAGGCGGACGGGAGGTACTTGGATCTGCACATGAAAACATGTGCAGGAAGGGAGTGAGTACACCACAAAGGTACCCAGTAAGTCCCAAGCCTAGCCTCGGTCGAGTAGTGACGAGGTCAGGTCAGGGCCCTACTGGAACACGCGCGCACACACACACACATATATATATATATAAGACTGAAATGTAACATTGAACGAATCATGGAAAACACAACACATAACACAACAGTTCAACAAAAGGATCTCCCGAGATACCGCCTCGTAGTCCCAAACGTACATGTGCAAGGGAATCTCCCGGAATACCATTCCGTAGTCCCAAATTAAATATTCAAGATAGGGGAATCTCCCGGAATACCGCTCCGTATCCCCAAAGTAAATATGCAGTTGTCACGCCCCGAAAACCCACCATCGGGCTGTGATGGTGTCTAACATTGAACCCGCTAGACAAGCCAAGGTGTATAAATAAAATAGCATATTAACATCAATTTAATAGGATAAACTAAACGGTTCACAATTTAACAGCGAAAATAAATATGGTCTCAAGCTAAATAAGGATAAATTAATACAACAACGCGTAAATTTTCCCAAAACCTGGAGTCACAAACTCACAAACTGTCTATAAGAGTGCTAAATACAAGTCTGAAAAGAGAATACACAACTGTCTCTGAAACTAGAGGAAAAACAAGACAGAAGTGAAGACAAAGGGATAGAAGAAACGCCAAGGCCCACGAATGCCAGCGGGTATACCTTGAAGCCTCTAGGATAAGCTGGAAGACACTGCCACTAAAGATGTCCTCCAGGTCCGACTGCGTAATCTGCACAACATAAAGAAGTGCAGGTGTAGCATCAGTACAATCGACCTCATGTACTGAGTAAGTGCCGAGCCTAACCTCGACGAAGTAGTGACGAGGCTAAGAAACGACAACAAATTGTACCTGTGCAGTTTAATTGTATAACAGAAACTAAACAAGAATACAATTACGGGGAGGACATGCTGGAGGTAAGAGATAGCAAATACTGAAATGACAGAAACAAAAACAACAGTCTAAAATATCTAAAAATAATAATAACGGGAATTGACAACACAGATTAAACAGTGAAAGATGCGGCACGACATGTCCCCTCGTGCATAATAATATAAAACATGGCACGGAATGTCCCCTCGTTCATAATAAATATAAAACATGGCACGGAATATCCCCTCATGCATAATAATATAAAACATGGCACGGAATGTCCCCTCTTGCATAATCAATAGAAAACATGGCACGGAATGTCCCCTCGTGCCTAATCAATATAAAACATGGCACAGAATGTCCCCTCGTGCATAATCAATAGAAAACATGGCACGAAATTTCCCCTCGTGCATAATCAATATAAAACATGGCACGACATGTCCCCTAGTGCTTTAACACTCTTCCTCACCCAAACAACAATCACAAACAAGGGCAAGGAAATAAACAGAGTAAAAATAGAAATCCCGGCAAGGGAACATCAATTAAACAATTAAATCCCGGCAAGGGAACATCAATTTAAACAATCAAATCCCGGCAAGGGAACATCAATTAAAATATTAAATCCCGGCAAGGGAACATCAATTTAAACAATTAAATCCCGGCAAGGGAACTATACAACGATGACCCGGCAAGGGTACATTTCAATAACTCTTTCTCTTTCTTTCACTTTCATTTCCATGATTTATTCTATTACTTGAGCCAATTCTCCAAAGGATGTAATTATCTCATATTCCTTCATCATACGTTTCATAATTTGAGCCAATGCTCCAAGGATGAAATTATCTCATATATCTTCATTATTTGTTTTACTATTTGAGCCAGCGCTCCAAAAGATGTATTTATCTCATATATCTTCATTATTCGTTTCACAATTTGAGCCAATGCTCCAAAGATGTAATTATCTTATATATTAATTTGAGCCACTGCTCCAAAGATGTTTAATTACGATTCCCTTCACATGGCCTTTACAACATATAGAAATCATCAATTAGGCATAGAAATTACAACACAGTCAGAATATTCACAATATAGGGACTCACGGTCATGCTAGACACCAAAGTATAGATACTCGTCACCATGCCTATACATCGTATTTGACAATTATCAAATAGCAAATAATACTCAATTCCTATTCCCTCAAGCTAAGGTTAGACCAAACACCTACCTCGGGTCCAAAGCATAGCAATCAACCCTCTAACACTGCCTTTCACTTAGAATTCAACTCCGAAATGGTATTGTCTAGACATAATCAACTCAAGTATATCAATAAGGATTAAATGATTCAATTACATGGCCTAGTTATCTATTTCCTAGCATTCTTCCAAAATTATCAAAATTCGACCCCGGGCCCGCTCGCTCGGATTCTTGTAATTCTCGAAGGGAACACTCACCCAAAGCCTAAGGATCATTAATATATGATTTTTACTTGATTTCATGGCCAATTCACAGAAAATTCTAAAGTTTTCACAAGTTCTAGGTTACTACCCAATTGTCTTGAATTTTTGCACTAGGTTATGTAGTTAATTAGGCTAGGATGAATGCATGAAACAAATTTCGGGGTGGAATTCACTTACCTTATGAGACTTGGTTGATAGCTCTTAAAAATGGAGGAAATCGCCTAAGGAAGAAGATGGAAAATGAGAAAAATGGGTTTAAAACCCGTTTTTAAAACTCACTGCCTGAACAATAAACTCGCACCTGCGGCTCTGGGGACCGCACCTGGGGTCTCGCACTTGCGAGAAGAATATCGCACCTGCTGAATTGGGCTAGGGGGTCTGGGATTGCACCTGTGTAGTGGAGACCGCACCTGCGGTCTCTCACCTGCGATGGATGGCCAGGCCACTGGTGATCGCACCTGCGATGCCTGGGATTGCACCTGCGTTGCTGGGCAACCGCACCTGCACACCAGAGCAGGTGCACCAGCAGCACTGTTTGCTGGTTTTGTTTAGCCATGCTAGGTACCCGGAAGGCACCTGGGCCCACCCGAGCCCTAGTCCAAATATACCAACGAGTCCCAAGTCGTAATACGGAATCTCTCGAGCCTTCGGAACACTCAAAAAAATGCTAAAACTCGAAATCCCACCCCCAAACCTCAAGAACCAAACTTAGGAATTTTAAGGTTTCTAAACTTCTCTAACAACGTGCCGAACTGACCTGTACAACTCGGAATCATACCAAATTTCACAAATAACTCCCACAACATCCTACGAACTTGTCCGTGCAATCAAATCGCCAAAACAACATCATATACGTCGAATTAGGCCTCAAAATCCATGAATTCTATCACATTTCATAAAACATCAAATTTTCCATTTTAAGTCAGAAATCTGTCAAATGAAATCCTATTTCAACCAAACTTTACAAAAAGTGCTTAAACCATATATATGACCTGTACCAGGCACCGGAACCAAAATACGGGCCAGATACCATCACTTTCTAATCAAATTTCATTTTTAATTTCCTTAATTATTTTAAGAAAACAATTTTAATCAAAAATTCATTTCTCGGGCTTGGGACCTCGGAATTCGATTTCGGGCATATGCCCAATTCCCATATTTTCCCACAGACCCTTCGGGGCTGTCAAATCACATGTCTGGGTCCATTTACCCAAAATGTTGATAGAAGTCAAATTTATTAATTTTAATATCAAATATTAGCATTTTTCACAGAATTTCATATTTAAGCTGTCCGGCAACACGCCCGGACTGCGCACGCAAATCGAGGCAACTACAAATGAGGTTTTCAAGGCCTCGAAAGTACGGAATGAGTAATAAAATAGGTGATGACCCTTTGGGTCGTCACATTCTCTACCTCTAAAACAACCGTTCGTCCTCGAACGGACAGAAGAATGAAGTACGCGAGTTGGGAAATAAATTAGGGTAATGGCTCCGTATATCGGACTCGGACTCCCAGGTTGATGCTTCAGGAGGCTGGCCTCTCCACTGAACACGAACCAAAGGGAAACTCTCTGATCTCAACTGACGAATCTACTGGTCTAGAATAGCTACTGGCTCCTCCTCATAAGATAAGTCCTTGTCCAACTGGACAGTTCTGAAATCTAACGCGTGGGCTGGATCGCCGTGATACCTCCGAAGCATGGACACATAAAAAACTGGATGCACGGCTGATAAGATATGCAGCAATGTAATTTTATAAGTCACCTCTGCCACTCGGTCAAGAATCTCAAACGGGCCAATGAATCTTGGGATAAGCTTTGCCTTCTTCCCAAATCTCATCACGCCCTTCATAGGCGACACTCGGAGCAATACTCGCTCACCAACCATGAAAGCCACATCTCGAACCTTACGATTTGCATAACTCTTTTACCTGGACCGAGCTGTACGAAGCCTATCCTGAATGATCCTGACCTTGTCCAAGGCCTCCTGAACCAAATCTGTACCCAACAGTCGAGCCTCTCCCGGCTCAAACCATCCACCGGAGATCGACACTGCCTACCATATAAGCCTCATAAGGAGNCCTGGACTGAGCTGTACGAAGCCTATCCTGAATGATCCTGACCTTGTCCAAGGCCTCCTGAACCAAATCTGTACCCAACAGTCGAGCCTCTCCCGGCTCAAACCATCCACCGGAGATCGACACTGCCTACCATATAAGCCTCATAAGGAGCCATCTGGATACTCGACTGGTAGTTGTTGTTGTAGGCAAACTCTGCTAAAGGCAAGAACTGATCCCATGATCCTCCAAAGTCAATAACACAAGCTCGGAGCATATCCTCCAATATCTGAATAGTCCGCTCGGACTATCCATCCGTCTGAGGATGAAATGTTGTGCTCAACTCCACCTGGGTGCCTAACTCTCGCTGAACTGCTCTTCAGAAACGCGAGGTAAACTGCGTGCCCCGGTCCGAAATGATAGATACCAGCACACCATGAAGGCGAACAATCTCCCGGACATAGATCTCAGCTAACCTCTCGGATGAATAGGAAATTGCCACAGAAATGAAATGCGCTGACTTGGTCAGCCTATCAACAATGACCCAAACTGCATCGAACTTCTTCATGGTCAACGGAAGTCTAGTAACAAAGTCTATAGTGATCCTCTCCCACTTCTACTCGGGAATCTCAATCATCGGAAATAAACCACCAGGCCTCTAATTCGCATACTTAACCTGTTGACAATTCAAACACCGCGCCATATGTGCCACAATATCCTTCTTCATTCTGCGCCACCAATAATGTTGCCGCAAATCCTAATACATATTTGCGGCGCTCGGATGAATAGAGTACCGGGAACTATGGACCTCCTATAAATCAGCTCTCGAATCCCATCAATATTGGGTACACAAACTCGCCTCTGTAATCTCAAAACACCATCATCATCTAAGGTCACCTGCTTGGCACCTCTGTGCTGCACCATGTCTCTAAGGACATACAAATGGGGATCATCAAATTGCCGATCACGGATACGCTCCAATAACGAAGAACGAGTGACCGTACAAGCCAACACTCGACTAGGCTAAGAAATATCTAAACTCACAAATCGATTGGCAAAAGCTTGAACATCCAAAGCAAGCGACCTCTAACTGACCGGAATAAAAGCAAGCAGCCTCTGACTGACCGGAATAAAAGCAAGACTGCCCATGCTAGCTGACTTCCTACTCAAAGCATCGGCCACTACATTGGCCTTCCCCGGGTGATATAAGATGGTAATATCATAATACTTCAACAACTCTAACCACCTTATTTTCTTCAAATTCAACTCCTTTTGCTTGGACAAGTACTGAAGACTCTTATGATCCATGAACACCTCACACGCCACGCCATACAGATAGTGCCTCCAATTCTTCAATGCGTGGACAATGGCTGCCAACTCCAAATCATGCACTAGATAGTTCTTCTCATGAATCTTTAACTGCCTCGAAACATAAGCAATGACCTTGCCATCCTGCATCAACACCGCACCAAGCCCAATACGGGAAGCATCGTAATAGATTGTATAAGGCCCTGAACCTGTGGGCAAAACCAATACTGGTATTGTAGTCAGAGCTGTATTGAGCCTCTGAAAGCTCGCCTCACACTCGTCCGACCATCCTAACTGGGCACCCTTCTGGGTCAAACTGGTCATCGGGGCTGTAATATATGAGAACCCTTCCACGAACCGACGATAGTAGCCTGCCAATCCCAAGAAATACCTAATTTCTGCAGCTGATGCTGGTCTAGGCCAGTTCTTGACTGCCTCAATCTTTTCTGAATACCCTCTGCTGATACGACATGGCCGAGGAATGCAACTGAACTCAAGCAGAACTCACACTTTGAAAACTTTGCATATAACTGGCTATCCTTCTTCCGAGTCTGAAGAACCACTTTGAGATGCTGCTCGTGCTCCTCCTGACTGTGGGAGTATATCAATATATCATAAATGAAGACTATCACGAACGAGTCCAAATAAGGCCTGAACACTCTGTTAATCAAATCCATAAAAGCTGTTGGGGCATTCGTCAACCCAAACGACATGACTAAAAACTCGTAATGCTTGTACCGAGTGCGGAAAGCTGTCTTAAGGACATCAGGGGGCATCCTCAACTGATGGTAGCTAGATCTCAAGTCTATCTTTGAAAATACCTTGGCACCCTGAAGCTGATCGAACAAATCATCAATCCTCGGCAGTGGATACTTGTTCTTGATTGTAACCTTGTTCAATTTCCGGTAATCAATCCACATCCTCATCTAACCATCCTTTTTCTTCACAAACAATAATGGAGCACCCCAAGGAGAACGCTGGGCCTAATGAAACCCTTCCCAAGAAAATCCTACAACTATTCCTTCAACTCTTTCAACTCTGGCGGGGCCATGCGATATGGCAGAATAGATCTCAAGTCTATCTTTGAAAATACATTGGCACCCTGAAGCTGATCGAACAAATCATCAATCCTCGGCAGTGGATACTTGTTCTTGATTGTAACCTTGTTCAATTGCCGGTAATCAATGCACATCCTCATTGAACTACCCTTTTTCTTCACAAACAATACTGGAGCACCCTAAGGAGAAACGTTGGGCCTAATGAAACCCTTCCCAAGAAAATCCTGCAACTATTCCTTCAACTCTTTCAACTCTGGCGGGGCCATGCGATATGGCGGAATAGAAATGGGCTGGGTGTCCGGAGCGAGATCAATGCAGAAATCAATGTCCCTGTCGGGTGGCATCCCCGGTAGGTCTGTAGGGAAGACCTCAAGAAACTCACGAACCACGGGAATCGAATCAATAGAGGAAACCTCAACGCTGGAATCGCACATGTAGGTCAAATAAGACAAATACCCCTTCTCGACCATACGCCGAGCCTTCACATACGAAAAAACACTGCGGGTAGAATGACCAGGAGTTCCTTTCCATTCCAAACGGGGCAAATCCGATAAGGCTAAGGTCACCGTCTTGGCATGACAATCCAAGATAGCATGATATGGGGATAACTAGTCCATCCCCAATATAACATCAAAGTCGACCATACCTAAAAGCAACAAATCAACACGGGTCTCAAGACCCTCAATCACCACAACACAAGAACGATGGACTCGATCGACCATGATAGAATCACCCACCAGTGTAGATACATAACCATGAACACTTAGTGGATCACTAGGCATGACCAGGTATGGTGCAAAATAAGAAGACACATACGAATACGTAGACCCTGGATCGAATAGCACTGAAGCATCTCTGTCACAAACCCGAATAGTACCTGTAATGACTTCATTTGAAGACTTAGCCTCTGGCCTGGTTGGAAGAGTATAACATCGGGGCTGGGCCCCACCACACTGAACCACATCTCTGGGACGGCCGGCTGGTGGCTGGCCTCCACCTCTGGCGGCCTGAGATCCACCTCTATGACCTTTACCTCCACCTCTAGCACCTCTACCCCCACCTCTAGCTGGATGGGCAGGCTGTGGAACACCTAGTGCCTGTACCATGGCACGGGAACCCTGATGCTGAGACCCACCAGAACCTCGAGGGCAAAACCTGGAAATATGCCCCAAACCACCTCAAATATAACAAGACCTCTGCTGATGTGACTGCTGACTTTGGAACTGACCTTGTCGACCCTGATAACCACCCTGGTAATTCTGAAGCGGCGGTGCACCAATAGGTGCTGGTGGGCACTGTAAGGCTGCTGATCGGAATAGTGCGTCTGATAACCACGACCTCCTGAAGTACCATGGGAAACCTGGAGAGCTGACTGAAAAGGTCTGGGAGGATGATCTCTGCTTGAAGAATCCCTTCCCCAGATGAGGCTCTACTAAAACGACCGAAGTGACGGGGCCTCTTGTCAGGCCCCTGACCATCTCCCTGTGACAAAATAATCTCAATCCTCCTGGCCACATTGGCCGCATCCTGGAATGATATATCTGTACTTGACTCTGCCAATCCCTGGATAAACCTCCAAACCCTCTTCCGATCAGTGTGAAGTATCATAAGACCATGTTGGGCTAGATTGATGAAGCTGGTCTCGTACTGAGTGACGGACATGGATCCCTGCTGGAGACGCTCAAACTGTTCCCAAAGGTCCTCTCTCTGAGTGATGGGAAGGAGCTTCCCCAAAAATACCTCTGAGAACTGAGTCCAAGTCAAAGTGTAGATCCAGGTGGTCTGGCTAAGCAATAGTCTCTCTACCAACTCTTGGCTGCGCCAGATAGCCGAAAATTAGCGAAGTCAACCCCGTTGGACTCTACTATGCCCATATTCCGAAGGACCTCATGGCAGCTGTCCAAATAATCATGGGGGTCCTCTGATGGTGAACTAGTGTAAGTAGCAGTAAATAACTTAGTGAACCTGTCCAGTCTCCACAAAGCATCTGTTGTCATGGCTTCTCCCTCTGCTACCGGTGCTGCAATCCCCGGCTGAGCTACTATGGCTGGCTGAGGTGTCGGTGTCTGAAACTGTGGAGCTAGCTGCTCTGGCACACAGGCGGCAGGAGTCTAGGCACCTCCCCCAGCCTAAGAGATGGCTGGTGCTGTAGGAAGAAGACCCACTTGTGCTACACTCTCCATGAGTTCGACTAGACGGACAAAGGTATCCTGAAGCACTGGGGTAGCTATGAACCCCTCTAGGACCTGATCTGGTCCAACTGGGTTTGCCGGAACTAGGACCTCCTCGTCAGACTCGACCTGAGTCTCCTCCACTGGGGTTGCTACTCTAGGCTAAGCCTGGACCCGGCCTCGGCCTCTAGCACGGCCTCGTCCTCGACCTCGACCCCGAGTAGGAGCTGTAGCAGGGGTGTCAGGCTGCTGGGCAGAACCAAGGGAAGCAAGCATCCTCGCCATCTGCGAGAGAATAGAATAGAAACCCAATCAGTACTCAGAATTCATAGCGCACGATAGAGAAGAAAAGAAATATGGAGTCATTCTAACTTCGCAGCCTCTGGGGATAAATACAGACGTCTCCGTACTGATCCCTCAGACTCTACCAAGTTTTCTGTGGGTTGTGAGACCTAAGTAACCTAGTGCTCTGATACCAACTTGTCACTCCCCGAAATCCCACCATCAGGTCGTGATGGCGTCTAACGTTGAACCCACTAGACAAGCCAACGTGTATAGATAAACTAGCATATTAACATCAATTTAATAGGATAAACTAAACGGTTCACAATTTAACATCGAAAATAAATATGGTCTCAAGCTAAATAAGGATAACAAAATACAACAACGCGTAAATTTTCCCCAAACCTGGAGTCACAAACTCATGAGCTGTCTATAAGAGTGCTAAATGCAATTATGAAAAGAGAATACATAGTTGTCTCTGAAACTAGAGGAAAAACAAGACAGAAGTGAAGACAAAGGGATGGAAGAGACGCCAAGGCCCACGAACGCCAGCAGGTATACCTTGAAGCCTCTAAGATAGGCTGGAAGACACTCCCACTAATGATGTCCTCCGGGTCCGGGTTCGTAATTTGAACAACATAAATAAGTGCAGGTGAGCATCAGTACAACGGACCCCATGTACTGAGTAAGTGTCGAGCCTAACCTCTTCGAAGTAGTGACGAGGCTAAGACACGACAACAAAATGTACCTGTGCAGTTCATTTGTATAGCAGAAACTAAACAAGAATACAATTACGGGGAGGACATGCTGGGGGTAAGAGATACCAAATACTGAAATGTCAGAAACGAAAACAACAGTCTAAAATATCTGAAAATAATAATAACGGGAATTGACAACACAGATTAAATAGTGAAAGATGTGGCACGGCATGTCCCCTCGTGCATCATAATATAAAACATGGCATGGAATGTCCCCTCGTGCAAATATAAAACATGGAATGAAATGTCCCCTCGTGCATAATCAATATAAAACATGGCACGGAATGTCCCCTCGTGCATAATCATTATAAAACATGGCACGAAATGTCCCCTCGTGCATAATAATATAAAACATGGCACGGAATGTCCCCTCGTGCATAATCAATACAAAACATGGCACAGAAAGTCCCTTGGTGCTTTAACACTCTTCCTCACCCAAACAGCAATCACAAACAAGGGCAAGGAAATAAACAGAGTAAAAATAGAAATTCCGGCAAGGGAACATCAATTAAACAATTAAATCCCGGCAAGGGAACACCAATTAAACAATTAAATCCCGGCAAGGGAAAATCAATTTAAGCAATTAAATCCCGGCAAGGGAACTATACAACAATGACCCTGCAAGGGTACATTTCAGTAACTCTTTCTCTTTATTTCACTTTCATTTCCATGATTTATTCTATTACTTGATCCAATGCTCAAAAGGATGTAATTTTCTCATATTCCTTCATCATTTGTTTCACAATTTGAGCCAATTCTCAAAGGATAAAATTATCTCATATATCTTCAATATTCGTTTTACTATTTGAGCCAGCTCTCCAAAAGATGTATTTATCTCATATATATTCATTATTCGTTTCACAATTTGAGCCAATTCTCCAAAGATGTAATTATCTCATATATTAATTTGAGCCAATTCTCCAAAGATGTTTAAAGATTACGATTCCCTTCACATGCCCTTTACAACATATAGAAATCATCAATTAGGCATAGAAAATATAACAAAGTCAGAATATTCACAATATAGGGACTCACGGTCATGCTAGACACCAATGTATAGATACCGTCACCATGCCTATACATCGTATTTGACAATTAGCAAATAGAAAATAATACTCAATTCCTATTCCCTCAAGCTAAGGTTAGACCACATACTTACCTCGGGTCCAAAGTATAGCAATCAACCCTCTAACACCGCCTTTCCTTTAGAATTCAACTCCGGAATAGTATTATCTAGAATTAATCAACTCAAGTATATCAATAAGGATTCAATGATTCAATTACATGGCCTAGTTATCCATTTCCTAGCATTCTTCAAATATTATCAAAATTCGACCCCGAGCCCGCTCGCTCGGATTCTTGTAATTCTCGAAGGGAACACTCACCCAAAGCCTAAAGATCATTAATATATGATTTTTACTTGATTTCATGGACAATTCACAGAAAATTCTAAAGTGCTCACAAGTTCTAGGTTACTACCCAATTGTCTTGAATATTTGCACTAGTTTATGTAGTTAATTAGGCTAGGATGCATGCATGAAACAAATTTCGGGGTGGAATTCACTTACCTTATGAGACCTGGTTGATAGATCTTCAAAATGGAGGAAATCGCCTAAGGAAGAAGATGGAAAATGAGAAAAATGCGTTTAAAACCCGTTTTTAAAACTCATTGCCTGAACGGTGAACTCGCACCTGCGGTTCTGGGGACCGCACCTGCAGTCTCGCACTTGCGAGAAGAATCTCGCACCTGCGCAATTGGGCTAGGGGGTCTGGGATCGCACTTGCGAAGTGGAGACCGCACCTGCGAGAAATGCTCCGCACCTGTGATGGCTGACCAGGCCACTGGTGATCGCACCTGCTATGCCTGGGACCTCACCTGCGTTCTCGCACCTGCGATGTTGGGCAACCGCACCTGCGGTCACACCAGAGCAGGTGCACCAGCAGATGTGTTTGCTGGTTTTTTTTAGCCCCGCTAGGTGCCCAGAAGGCACCTGGGCCCACCCGAGCCCTAGTCCAAATATACCAACGAGTCCCAAGTCATAATACGGACTCGGTCGAGCCTTCAGAACACGCTAAACAACGCTACAACTCGAAATCCCACCCCCAACCTCAAGAACCAAACTTAGGAATTATAAGGTTTCTAAACTTCGCTAACAACGTGCCGAACTGACCTATACAACTCGGAATGATACCAAATTTCACAGATAACTCGCACAACATCCTACGAACATGTTCGTGCGATCAAATCGCCAAAACAACATCATATACATCAAATTAGGCCTCAAAATCCATGAATTCTATCAAATTTCATAAAACATCAAATTTTCCATTTTAAGTCCGAAACCCGTCAAACGAAATCCGATTTCAACCAAACTTTACAAAAAGTGCTTAAACCATATATATGACCTGTACCGAGTGCCAGAACAAAAATATGGTCCTGATACCATCACTTTCTAATCATATTTCATTTTCAATTTCCTTAAGTATTTTCGAAAAACAATTTTACTCAAAAATTCATTTCTCGGGCTTGGGACCTCAGAATTCAATTCCGGGCATACGACCAAGCCCCATATTTTCTTACGGACCCTCCAGGACCGTCAAATTACGGGTCCGCATCCGTTTACCCAAAATGTTGACCGAAGTCAAAGTTATTCATTTTAATATCAAATCTTAGCATTTTTCACATAATTTCATATTTAAGCTGTCCGGCTATGCGCCTGGACTGCACACGCTTAGGGAACAGAGCCCTCCTCTGCTGCTAAAACCTCCCTCCTGGGCGATCGGACTGATGGGGTCTCCTACTACCTGATCTTGGCCCCTAGTGACTACTCTGTTGATAACGAGGCATTGATGGTGGTGCACTGGATGAGGACTGAGTACAAGACTGGGATGGCCCTGATGGCCCTCTCCCCTGAACCGGTCTCCTTCCTCCAACTGAAATCCCTGAGTGGCCCACTGACCGGGCCCTGCTAATATTCTCCTTCTCCGACCTTATCTTCAATTTTCTAGCCTTTGTGGCTTGGGAGAACCCCACTATCTTACCATAATTCATGTCTGAGTGCAAGGCAGCCGTAGCAGCTTCATTCCCAACCAAGGGATTGAGGCCCTGAACAAACCGTCGAACTCTGGCATCCATAGTCGATACCAACTGAGGAGCTTACTTGGACAACCTCACAAACTCCATGTGGTACTCCCACACACTCATATTACCCTGCTTGAGAACCTCAAACTCCGTAGCACGGGCTGCCATAGTCTCAGCAGGTAATAAGTGATCCATAAAAGCATCAACGAACTCATCCCATCTCGCCGGAGGACTTCCCTCCCCACGGGACTCCTTCCACATCTCGAACCAGGAATGCGCGGCTCCCCTCAGCCTGTAAGATGCTAACTCAACCCCCTCTATCTCTGTGGCCTTCATAACCCGAAGCGTCTTGTACATTTCATCTAAAAAGTCCTGCGGATCGGCCTCTGGATCAATACCTGAGAACTCTGGAGGGGCCAACCGCAAAAACTGGTTGACTCTGGAACCGGCGGAATCTATCTGTTCGCTAGAGGATGCAGGGGCAGTATGAGATCTTTGGGCCTAAGCATCCACTAACTAGGTCAACATATGAATAGCTCCCCTGAGGTCCCCATCGGAAGTACCGGGATTTGGAGCTAGAACAGAGGAAGAATCAGGAATATCGGCGGGAGGGGTTGTAGCACCCTCCGCCGCAGTAGGAATAGGAACACTCTGATATGGTAAAGGTAGGCCAGATGGATTCAAGGTCGGGGATTCGCTCCCACCCGCACCATCGGGTACAGAAGTTACGGCCACACTTGGGGCGGCATTAGCCTCTAGGCCGAGTCGATCACTCTTCCTTGGTTCCATTACTGAAAAATTTGGAACAGAGCATGAGTTAGGCAAGAATATTCTCTCTTTCCACTTCATCGCACGACACAGAGTAACAATAAAAAGGGTGTTTCCAAATTGTCCATGTAGCCCCCAAATTATAGATGTGGTCGACAACACACTGATAAGAAGGGCTCTACTAGACACGGCTCGGAGACATCCTAGGACACTTTCAAAACCTTAGGCTCTGATACCAAGTTTGTCACGCCCCAAAATCTAGGGATGCGACCGGCTTTCGACCGGGTGATCCCTAGTCGAGCGAACCTGATTTTCCTTTCCTTCCTGACGTGTTACCCCGTGTTTATAACAAATATTAATTATGTGGAACGGTGAGACAAGTTTAAAAGTGCGTGATTACCACATTAAGTCCAATTCATGCGTATTAGATACACCACTTTCTGATACGGAACACGATTACAATTACATACAACCACTACCCAAAATATATAAATACACCCACGTAGTGTCTACGTAACCTCTAAGAGTACTAGGAACTTATATAATACTTACCAGCAACAAGGCCCCGGCTATACCTTACAATACATAACACACTCAAAAGAAGAAGGCCCGAACTACACATGGCCCCGAGAGGAAATGGGGCTCACCAGTACAGCTGAAAAGGATGAGGAGAAAGCACCACTAACGGCGAGCAGAGCAACCTGCTATGGATCCACCTACATCCATATAAAAGATGTAGCACCCCCGACAAAAGGGATGTTAGTACTGTGGAATAGTACTATTATGCATAAACAATCTTTATCCCAAGTACAATCAAACAATACACAATTAAGGAAAATCAATAGAACCAATTTATAATTGCACGTGGAAGGAAACAACCAAAATCAAACAAGATGCACAATCTGTCTTTTTTCCCTTTCAACATCATCATATTCAAGAGCTCATAGTTTTTCATTTCAATAGTGATATCGATCACCTTCATCCTTATTACCTCGGCCACGCTTATTACCTTGGCCAGCCTTATCACCACAACCCATCATCCTTATTACTTCGTGTTGCGGCGCGCAACCCGACCCTGCCTGAAAAATTTTAATTCACAGCACAATCACAAACAATTTCATCACATGAATCACCAATTGAAGGAATAAAAATTCATATCAACGACTCATTTATTTGGGCCCAAGGCACCATAACATCAATCTAGTAGAAATTTCATGAACACGGTGTTGCCACATTCGCTCAATTCGGTTATATTGTTTCACAATACTCTTTTTCATTACTTTCCACGTATGACTTTCAACTATTTTACACATTCCCACATTTGAGCACATTATCAATCTTTCATTCATTGCCCATCAAGCACCTTTTACAACTTCATACAACACAGTAGCATGACAATCAACTAGGAAGAATCAGAGAGTAAAGTCTCACATATTAGCACTTTTGAACAGTCAATTCACACATTTCCAAACAAGGTACACATACCATATACTCGAAACCAACAAGAGGGTTCTACGAAGGTTAAAGTTAGCCACACATACTTGGGGTCGAAATTACTTTTTAACCTTTACTCACGAATCACCAGACCGACTAGTACCGTCAATGTAGTTCACAATCAAACATGTTCAACTCAGACTCGAGATCCGTGCATACAATTTGAACCCTTTTAAAGCATTTATCAACTGCTATGTGACTCCCCCCTTAGATTGCCAACCCCTTATCTGTGAACCTTACCCCAACCCGCTTCCTCTTACTAGAATATGGACATTAATGAACATGCATGAAAGGTATAACCTTTTATTTTCATGAATCAATTCATGAGAGTCCCCCTTTTGTTTAAAATCAGAAAATTAATGAAAAGGGTTTGGGGATTCTTACCTGTTAGAATGAAGAAGAAGATGATTACTCGAAATTCCAGGCCTGCAAGTATTGTATAAACTCCTACTACTCTTAGAGGCTCCATAGACACTATATGGGTGTGATATATATATATATATCACACC
>ML377952.1:0-14596 GCA_005239525.1 Nicotiana knightiana | reverse complement strand
ATATTTTTTTTTTTTTTTTTTTTTTTTTTTGGGCAGTGGTTGTATGTGTTCATAATTGTGGTCTGTATCGGGAAGTGTTGTATCTAACATGTATGAATTGGGAAATCTAGTACAACAATGTAACATGAGGGAAAATTTGACTTATTGTAGTAATCACGCACTTTAAAGCTTATCTCACGGCTTCACATAAATAATGTATGTTATAAACACGGGGAAACGTGTTGGGTGAGAAAGGCAAATATGGTTCGCTTGACTGGGGTCATCCGGTCGAGTTCCGATCGCGTCCCTCAATTTTGGGGCGTGACAGAGGCGTTAAGTTCACGGCCTTCCTCAACCCCGGCGAAATATTCCTCGAACATATCGTTCTCTTCGTGGGAAGCCCCCACATTGGTAGTTTCCATATTTTAGGCATCTCGCGTCAGCCCTGGAGAGAATGACGGGTCCGGCGGTGCTTCAAAGTTGGGCTCCCCTAGTTCATTTATCGGGTGCCCCTCGGCTCGAGGTATGTTTTGGCTGCTGAACGGCTCAGGGGCTCCGTCTGACCCACGCTCGAGAATTTCTTCAGCTCGAGGTTAGGCAGCATCAACAACTTTTGGTTCAAAATCCTTCGGCTCAACAGGCTTCGAAGCAATCATGCTTCCTCTTCCACTAAGTACTAAAAGGAAGTCATCTTTCTCTTCACCCTCAGAACGAAGACTCTCTGCCACTTCCAAAGTTAACGCCACTGAATCGACCGTAGGCTTTTAAACTTTAGCCTTCTTAGGCTTTGGGGACTCAGTCGGTGATTTCCTCTTTCTTTTCTTCTCCTTAATGGGTTTTGAATTATCTGCTTCCCCAAGCGGGGGTTCCCTCATCAAAACGGCCTCTCCTAGGACTGCACAAGCGCAAAAGGATAAACACAAAGGGTGAGAGTACTATCGAGAGGTATTCTATCAAAAGAAATCAAGTATGACAGAAATGAAACTCACCATGTTTTTTAGCCTCCCATCAGGTCTTGGCCAGGTCATGCCACACGCGCTTGCTATACGGGCAGGTCGAATCGAGTAGTCAGACCCAGCCCAGGAGATCCTTGACCGCACCAGGATACCACTCGACAACTGTATCGTCAGAGGAATTTAGTTCAAGAGGAAGAAAAAAATATTTAATTGATGAAATATGCTCACTTACGATTCATATTCCATTCCTCGGGGAATGGCGTCCTTTCAGCAGGGATCAGCTCCGAGGTCCTAACTCAGACAAAGTGGCTCATCCACCCCTTGTCCTAGTCATCGTGGATGCTAACAAAAAGGAGCTTCGAAGCCCGACGTTGAAGCTTAATCAGGCCACCTTGGTAAAATCAGGGGTTATACATTCTAATCAGATGGTCGAGGGTACAAGGCATCACCTCGACCATGTTCGAAAAGTACCTAATCAAGTAAACGATGCGCCAAAATGATGGATAGAGTTGGCCGAGTTTCACCCGGTATTGTCTGCATAAATCGAGGACTACAGGGTCTATCGATGGCGAAGATGGTTCTACCAGACCTAGGGTAAAAGGATTTGTGTACACGCTAAGAAAACCAGCTTTGTGTGTTTTTATGTCTTCCTCACGAGAAGGAATCTTCACTTGTACCGTCTCCCCCAGCGGCAGTCAGCCTTCACTTTCCCAGCTTTAGTTATCAGGCTAATGTATCAGGACATGGGTTCACAATGCTCGGGTTTCGATGAAGGTTTGTCGACTTTGAAATCGGAGGAAGTTTCTCAAGGTCGGGGATGCACTCCTCAATACGAGGAGGCACTACTGCTTTGCTCTTAGACGAGCATGACGAAGAATGGGCTTTCTCATCTTGGCAAACGATTTCAGAGGTCTTTGCCATTTTTTGCTGTGAAATTTTAGGAGAAAGGGAAGAAATTCAGTTGAGAGATGAACACAAGAAAGAAGAAATAAAAGTTGTAGAAGATCTAAAGATATGGTGAAAAGTAAAGATTTAAGGAGTGAAAGATTGGGATATTTATAGGGGCCAGTTATGCGTGTTGGAGAAGGTGAGAGGATGGCCAACCGCCATTTTTGATTTATTAGCTCTTCGAGAATCGTGCAGACGCGACTTTTGCACATCCTTTCGTTCACATCAACCACTGCCTCACGTGACTGACATCATCGCACAAGGCATCGAAGAATAAAATAATTCAAATCATTTCTTGTCATTTCATACTAAGAAACGTGGGGACTATCTGTATACGGTCAATACCGGAGACCCCTGTATCGGAACCTCTATGACATTCCAAGCCCGACCTCGAAAGGCTTGGAGTGGAATCTGAAGTTCGACCTCGAAGTGTATACCTCGAAAGAGTATATCGAAGGCCCGCCACGGCCTACCCCGAGGCAGTATAAAATCGATGACCGTCATGGAAAGACGGAAATTTCCCAAGAACACGTTGTTAGAGCTGATAATGTCTGCAAAAATAGTTTGAGTCCGTACAAGACCGTTATACAGTTGTACCAATAGTATTTCTCTGTCATAATTAGACATGTACTATGTTGAGATTCACCCCTTCTATATAAAAGGGACACCAATCATTCTTGTAAGACAATACATTCAATGCAATAGAACATTCTCTGCTCTTTTTCGTGTTCAACACTGTCACTTAGATTTATTGTTCCTTATATAGTGTTCTTCATTTATTGTTATTCTCCGACCTCGAGGCCCCCTGTTTCAGTGAGCTCGAGGCCCCGATTTTGTGACAACTATTGGTTTGCTTATCTCTTTTTCTTTACTTGCATTTGTTACTTCCTAATAATCAACTAGTGTTAGAATAGATCACATATTTTTAGAACCACAAATCAAATATAATTGTTAATACCATTTTTAAGGTAAACACAAGGAAAACATCTAACCCTCTGTACCAACTCCTCAGCACCTAAGGAAGTACAAAATCTCCTTCCTAGACCAGTTTGCTCCATCTTCTTACGTTACGGTCATTCTCTTTTACAATAATGCGAACGTTGTTGATGACCACTTGAATAAAGAAAAAACCTTGGCTTCAGATCTCCTTAAGAAATCTCTTGCTGAAACCCTAAGTTATTATTACTATCCTCTTGCTGGTAGATTCAAAGACTTAAACTCCATTGAGTGCAATGACGATGGAGTTCTATATATGGAAGCTTAAGCAAACTTCCATTTCTCTATGTTTCTTGAAAATCCTGATATTCCATTCCTCAACAAGTTCCTTCCATGCAAAGGAAACTGTCTTGAACAGAGTTGTCAACCTCTCCTTGCTGTACAAACCACCACATTTGAATGCGGTGGAAGAGCAATTGGAGTTTGCATGCCTCACAAGGTTGGCTTTTGCATAGTTTGTACTACTCCTTCCATTTTAATTTATGTGGCACACTTTCTTATTAGTTTGTTTCCAAAGAAAATGATACATTTTTATATTTGCAAAAAATTAAACTTCACACTTTCCATGTAACTCATTTACTCTCGATCGGAAGTTTTTATAGTCGCACAAAAAAACTTTTNAACTCGAACCGGGTATTTAATTTTTTTTTTTTTTTTTTTTTTTTTTTTTTTTTTTTTTTTTTTTTTTTTTTTTTGTAGAACTCCTAGTAAATAAAATAGAGGGACTAATATATATATATATATGAAGACTGAAGTGGGTTATTATCACATCGAAAGTAAAAAATGACTTGGAATTTTTAGCTTTTATTTAAAACTTGAATTAAATTTAGGTTTTAATTTAAACGAACATGTTTGTTCATGAAAAAATGAATGTTCGTGCTTTATTGTGACTTTTTTAATTTGATTTTCTACTAACAGGTTGTAGATGCATCTGCGATGATTGCTTTCTTGAAAACATGGGCCAAGCTTACCCATGGTGAAGGTGATGAAACACTGGATCCAGACTTCACCTCAGCAATCTCTCTATTCCCTCCAGTAGAATCATTACCAACTAAGTTCATAAGGAATTTCGAGAACCTTCTATTTCCAAGGCTCAAAATTGCCAATGAGAAGGTTCTTGTTCGATTCCAATGCCATAAAAACTCTCAAAGCTAACACTTCTAGCCAAAGTGTTCCTTTTCCATCTAAGATTGAAGCATTGACAGCTTTTCTTTGCAAACGGATTGCAGCAGCCTCTAAATTCCTTATGGATGCACCAAAGACTTTAGTGATTACACATATTGTTGCAAATTTAAGGCCTCACGTTGAGCCACCTTTGCCCCAAAACTCTTTTGGAAACCTTCTTTGGATAGCATTTGCCTTTAGTGACCCTTTAGATGCTAGCATAGAGTTGCCTGATTTGGCAATAATGCTAAGGGAGATGTTTGCCCAATTAACCGCTGAGAACATTAAAGGTATATTCTTTTGAATCTGCCTGATCATTTTATCCGAAAATATAATTTTTTTATTGGACATGGAGCATATTTTCATTTACTTAATTATGTCTTCAACAGATATAGACAGCGAATCTACATTCATGACCCTCAACAAGTGGCTTGAAAGTGTGTCAACAAATGAGAAAACAAAGATTTTTAGATTCACAAGCTGGTGCAATATGGGAATATATGATGTTAATTATGGTTGGGGAAAGCCTGTTTGGGTTGCTCATATGGGGGATTTGGATGCTGCTAATATTCGATCCAAGCATCAGCTTGTCTTTTTAGAAAGTGCATGCAAAGCGGGGATTAGAGTTGTGGATTGCATCTGATGATGAAGAGATTATGGTTCTGGAAAAGGATCCAGAGTTTCTCGCATATGCCAAGCCAAATCCAAATATTTGCATGAACTAATTAAATGGCTCATTTGGAGAAAGGTCCAAAGAATTTATCAACTTTCTACAAATTTGTCTTGGAAGTGATAGAGAAATGTTATGCATCTTTTTTATTTGGCTGGCACAAACGTTCTCTCTCCATTGTATGTTTTCTTGCATTTTTCATTGTCTAGTGTGTGCGGAGATTTTCAATACGTAATAGATAGAGGTGTTTCAAATGAAGTAAGCATTTCATTTAACCAGGCCCAAATCCTTGTTTTAGTACTGTTGCATGGCATCTTTACTTAGTAGTAGCGTCCTATTAAATACCTATATAATATAGTAAAATTTTAGGTGAAGTAAAAATAATTGATTGCCTAGGAAGTGCGTGAATTCAGAACATTTATATTACATCCGTTTCGGCTCATCTTGCTGGCAATAATATAATTTTGAATGAAAAAAAAAAAAAAAGAAATAAGAACAAGTCAAACTAGTGCACTCTGATCAAGCTTATTTTAAAAAGGATTTAAGTTGTACGCATGACAGTGAAGTGACTCTGTTACATGATCAATGTAATTTAATATGTTGTAACAAGTTATTAACTATTTATTCAAGAATATTAATTAATATCCTCCTATATATGGCCGGACTGACACACTAAAAAGTTGCAATAATACTATTAGTGCGAACAAGAATTTGCCAAATCCATGCGTCCTGTGCAGTCCTTAGTTCTTAATCGAGTGTACTGCAAGTATAACATACCTTCTTTGGTTGCGTAAGGTAAGCATTGAAAATTGGACTGACCAATTTTTCGATTTGAATTTTAGAATTTCAGTTATTGTTTTCAATTTGGGATTTTTGTTAAAAATAACCGAATTGCCTAACTGCTCATCATGATCTAGTTACTGTTCAGGACTTGAATGGTTTAGTACTAGGTCAAACATGGGAATTTATTGCGCTTGTGCTACCGAAGAAAAAACGAAGAAGATGGTAAGTCATTTATTACATCTACTGCTTTCCAATTTTGACCTACAGAACATCACGATATATAAGATTACAAGTCAAAAAAATTCATGGAATGCAAGGTTTAAGGCACATAGATTTACATGTGTAAAATCTAAATCATTAGGATGGTTAAATTAAGGGCCGGGTGCTGCCTGCCTCATCTTCCTCCATCTTTTCTAATAATGTTAATGTCTGATCAATTTGTGCGGACCTCGATTGTTCCATCAAATACTTGTTATTTCCCATTATACCAAAGCTATTAGATAATGTAACCACCAAAACTTAAATATATGGGGGAAAAGTTGCCTACCATTTTTTATCTGTATTTTTGAATATAAACCTTGATATTTCATGATTTTGCTGAAAGAGCGTCTATAAAGAGAAGGGGAACCTTGGCGTGACTGGTAAAGGTGTTGTCATGTGACCAAGAGGTCATTGGTTCAAGTTGTGAAAACAGCCTCTTGCAGAAATGCATGGTAAAACTGCGCACAATAGACCCTTGTGGTCCGGCCCTTCCTCGGACCCGCGCATAGCGGGAGCTTAGTGCACTGGACTGCCCTTTAGTGCTTCTGTAAAGAGGGCGAGACTCTATTATTGTTTGATAATAGTGGCGTAGCCAGAAATTCCATCAAGAGTGTTCAACTTAAACAACTCAATACATTTTTTTGTCGATGGATGGTGTTTCAACATTTTTTAGGTCAAACTAAGCAACATTTAGCTAAATAAAATTAAAAAACTTTTAATAGAATGTGATGATCCAATAGGTCATTTTGATTATTAGCTCATAATTCCGTGTTCAGAGACCTCCTTTAGCTTCGTTTGATGTTTTTTGGTTTGCGTGTGTAGTCTGGGACGCTTTTTGAAAAGCTATAATGTAAAAATTTGAAGAAAACATGATTTTTTAGCTTTAAAAATAACTTGAGTTGACCACGGTCAATATTTTGTGAAAACGACCTTGGATCGATATTTTAACGATTCCGGTAGGTCAGTATCGTGATTTTGGACTTGAGTGTATGCCCCGAATTAAAATTGGAGGTCCCTAAATTGATTTGAATGATTTTGCCGAAAACTAGTATTTTGCAAGTTGGAAAAAACATACTAAGTTTGACCTTAAGTTGATTTCTTAGCTAACGAATTTAGATTTGATATTAAACTTGGAATGGGTCTGTATCGCTATTTGATGCAAAATTTGGAGTAATTCGGAATTGATTTGATATGATTCGGACGCTTAAATGTGATTCTAGTGTTTTTGAGTTTTACTTTGAGATTCATTTGTTTTGAGAATTGATTTGTAGATTTAGATATTATTTTGGTGATTTGATTGAGCAAGCAAATTCGTATGATTTTATTACACTTCTATGCATGTTTGGTTTGGAGCCCAAGGGGCTCGGGTGAGTTTCAGATGTGTTTCAGATGAGTTTTGCTAGTGTGAAGATTGCTGGTGCAATACCAGCTCTAGTTCTGCTACAAATCTCTCATTTGCGAGGTCTGCCTCATAACTGCTCGCCTCTGTTTTGCGAACAAGAGTTCGCATTTGCGAGAAGGGCCTGATATTGGGGAACCTCGTATTTGCGAGGAAATGGTTCGCAATTGCGAACAACTCGGGATCGTATTTGCGATGCCTGGAAAAAATAGCATTCCTTCGCAATTGTGATGATGGAAACTTTGCATATACGATTATTTGGTCGCATTTGAAGGTGGAAACTTCGCACATATGCGATCATTTGGTCGCATTTGAAGGTTGAAACTTCGCATATGCAATCATTTAGTCGCATTTGCGAAGGTGGAAACTTCGTATATGCGATCATTTAGTCACAGTTGCGACTTTTGTGGCTCTGAAGCAGGATTCGCATTTCCCCTATCTCACATTTGCAACCCTTGTCTGAAATAAAATAGACATAAATGATAAAAACATGACAAGAGAAGGCTTCGGGTGCTTCAGAACCAAACATAGGAAAGCATCTCACCATTAAGCCTCCGGATAATGTGGGTACGCGCTCGGATGAACTCCAGATGCACCAGCCTCAGAACCTGCACAATATGTGCAGAAGTGTAGCGTGGGTACATAAGCAACATGTACCCAGTAAGTATCTAGTGTAACCTCGAAGAAGTAGTGACGAGGGGTCGACTTCGACACTTACTAATGGGCAATATACATAATATACAAGATTATTTAATAGGCATGAAATACATCGGCAATAATGGAATAAGAGGCAATAATTAAATGACCATTTATCAGAATAACAATTAAAGTCCTCAAATATCACATATTAATCTTAACAAGTAAGGGATTAAAATGTATTATTAATTCTCAAGTCATGACAAACATATAAAGTGAAATCGGATTCCAAGTGACAACAAACACAAGTTATGCTGAGGCCGTACGTCATGATCCATAATATTTGTGTACATACACTACCGAGGTCGTACGGTCTAATCCATCGGTGCATTCCCTATATATGTATGTGTGTATATATATATATATATAGGAGAGTTTTCGAGGCGTTCGGCCCGATCCACAGGAATAGGAAAACTTTTCGGATTTCGAATTTAATATTTACAACTCCAAGGTAAGCCCATGAAAGGATATAGTTTCCATAAATAATTAAACATTTCCGCCAACTTTCTAAGTAATGAAGCTCGATTTAACATAATCTTTAACCAAGTTTTACTTACTAATATAATCAATTTAACTAACAAGTTAAGTCCAAATAGTGCAAGTAATAGCATAATTAAGGCCTATATCTACCCAGACATAACATGAATTCTATCTACGCACGAACTCTCGTCACTTCATGCATACTTAGAACCCAAAATTAGTAGCAAATAGAAATTTAAACAGATATGGGGTAAATTCCCTCTCACAAGGTTAGAGAATAGACTTACCTCGTTCCCAAGTTCACTTTTCAGTCCACAAATTACTCTAAAAGCCTCAAGTCGGTGCCGGACAATCCAAAACTAGCCAAGTATTGTATAACTTAATCAATATATACTCAAATGTTAATAATTTAGCTATTACAATAACTACACAACCCAAATTAAAAGATACTTAAAATTCATGCACGGGCCCACGTACCCAAATTCCAAAAATTATCAAAGAGAAATGTTATTCATAACAAGCCTAGATATATAATTTCTACTTAATTCCATAATCATTATCGTGCTCTAATCCCATTTTTATCAAAACCTAGATTTTTTAACAGTCTCCTAAAATTTTCACAATTTCTATGTAAAATCTATGCATAATATATGTATTAAAGTCATATTGAGTAGAAAATACTTACCCCAAGGTGCTAAATGAAAAACCCTCTTGAAAGAGCTCTAAAATCGGCCACAAGTTGAGAGAAATGAACCAAATAAGCCTAAGTCCCAATTTAAATCATGTTTATGCCCAGTGGTCCTTTCTTTGCCATCGCGAACTGGGTCTCATGATCGCGAAGGCAAAAATGCTAAGGCTCAGAAAATTTTTCATTGCGATCGCGACAGGACCCACGCGATCGTAAAATCCATCCCCTGCAATTCATCGCGAACGCGTCCTTCTCTTCGCAAATGCGAAAGGCATTGACCTGCTCAGCTCCCAGACTCAGCCCCTACTACACGAACGTGATGAGAAGATCGCAAACGCGGAGGCTAGTGCCCCAAAGCTTCGCGATCGCGGCCTCTTCTACGCGATCGCGTAGAAAAATATTCAATAACCCCCAGTTCCTTCATCGTGAAGGCGAGGCTTTCTCCGTGTTCGCGAAGAAGCGCAAAGTTTCTGCAATTCTAGAATCAACTGTGGTTGGTCTGAAACACTCCCAAGCCATCCGGGGCCCTATCCAGATGTTTGATAAGTGGGGATTTTGACTTCTTATTAACGCCTTTTAACTTTTATTTTAGCCTAAAAAAATTTAAGTATGTTTCGAAAACTAATAAAATTGTTCAAAATTGCAAGAATACTGGAAGTTGGACTCCCGAGATGAAATCTGACTCAAAGAGGAGTAGTCCAAGAACAAGGCAACAAAGGGCGTAGAAGCACACAATATGCCCGCAGAAGAAATTATGGACCGTAGAATTCCATCTGCGGCTGCAAACAAAGAAGAAATATGTAGCAGGCATTTGTCTAAATTGTGGATCGCACATGAATTATGCGACCGCAAAGCTGGGCTAAGAGTTGAAGATCAGAGATTATGTAAAAAGGCCAAGTTCAAAGCCTTAGTGAATTGCGTACCGCACAAGATTTGTGTGGCTGTAGAAGATTGCCTTGCGGCAACAATCAAAATATTGCGGACCACAGAAGAGCTGCCTTGCGGCCGAAGTCCAGAAATGTGCAGCTGTAGAAGAATGCCCTACGGTCGCAGTGCAAAAATGTGCGGCCGCAGAACTCCAGTTCGTGCCAGATGAAGAAATCTGCGAAGCGCACATGGAATTGTGCAGTCGCAGAACCTCCCGAGGGGTATTTTTGTCTGATATTTTCAGCCTTGTATAAATAGATGAGTTGCATAAAATTAGGTCAAGTTTGAACGTCTGAAACTGCGGTAGCCGTTTTTCTTTGCTATTTTAGGAACTTTTACTTTGTTTTGGTGTATTTACAATAGATTTAATCATTTTTAGGCTCCATTATGAGTTTAATTAGTTGTTCTTCCTTATTTCTTCAAAACCCATTATGAGTAGCTATACTATTACTAGGATTGTGATCCAACCCTAGTGTGTAAACCTTATGGGTATCTAATTTTGTGCTTGTTTATGATTGTGTGTTTATTATTTAGCTTAGTTTTTGCTTTAGTTGCATAATTAATGGTTGAAAAATGGTTCATGCCTATTTGACTTAGTCTCTACTTGAGAAAGAGAGACCTAATCTAGGATAACTTAGCTAACAATGAATTGGTTCAATTGAGAGATTGATTAACCCAATTAAAGGGTTCAACCTAGAGATATTAATAACTCGACTTGAGCTCTTATCAACTGTTTGAGTTATACCCACTTGGTCTTGAGAAAGCCAAATTGGGCAAAACCACTTTCTGACCGAGAGATATTAAGTGGGGAATTTAGAGTTTATATCTATAATAAACCCCAATCAACAAAACAAGCACTAAAATTTTTATTCCATTAGACAAACACCTAGGGATTGGTCACAACCCTAGACTTTTTATCAATTTGGAAAAACCTTAAAAAATAATTGTCTCTAGTTTTCTTTCTTTACTTCACAATCATTAAAGTAACGTTAGAATTAGAATACCAATCATTGTGTGGAAGTACAATCTAGATAGTCCAATTTCTCACTTGGATATATACCCTAAGTCCTATCTTAGCTCCCTATGGATTCGACCTCGGCTCGTAGTTGGGTTTATATTGTTGAAAACAATTGTTACATATCTCTATTGAGGTGTGCATTTGGACATGATCAATTTTTGGCGCCGTTGCCAGGAAGTTAAAAACGATGCTAGCTATATTTGGGTGTGTTTTTGGAATATCTTCTTTTTCTTTCGTGTTATTAACTTGTTTGGGAAATTGTAGATACAACCATGGCAAACAATGAGCTCAGAAATATTGCTTTGGGGGATGTGGACGTCGAGGATGAGCAAGTTGATGAGGTTCCTCTTGAACCTCAAGCCGATAGAAGAGGGCGTGTGCCTTATGACAATGTCCCCGCTCCACCTCCAGCTCCACCATGAGCGGCTCCACACCGGGTGTTAACCAATGAAGGATATGCAAGTGCAATAGTTCCTTGCTGTATTAGGGCGAGCAACTTTCAAATCACCAATGTGATGCTCACTTATCTAGAGAACCTGTGCTCCAAGTCAAAATGCATACAAACATTTTAAGGGGTTACTTGTTGGGGGAGCAGACAAACAAATGTCTCCGAGGGTGCATTGAGGCTAGGGCATTTTTCCTTCTCTCTACGGGGGGAAGATTTATATTGGTCAGAACATTTGCCGAACCATTCCATTCACACTTGGGATGAGTTGGCGGAAAATTTTATTTCTAAGTTGTTCTCTCTGGGCATATGGATACACTTCGGGATGAGATTTTGGCATTCAAGCCAGAGCCAAATGAACCACTACACGAGATATGGGAACAATATAGAACATTGGTTAAGGAATGTCCCAACAATGATATGATGGAGAATATGATTCAACAAACTTTCTATCGTGGGATCAACACAACAAACCAATGCATAGTGAATCAATTGCCGTTCTAGGAACTTCATGACTACGCCTTATGTCGAGGCGTGTGAGATTTTAGATGAAATAGTGGAAACATCATCGGCATGGCAATCCTAGGCTAATATTACACAAGGTGATCCCAATGTGATCCACATTCACAAAGAGTTTCATGACCATGGACAAGCCATTGCCGAATTGACTACCACTATGAATCAATTTGCAAAGGCTCAACTTTAACAAATGCAAAATCGTAAGAAAGTCAATGCCATGTAGAGAGTGAACATGATGGTGAACAAAATAAGGACCAAGGGTCCGCAAATGCAACATCGAGTGGAGAATTATGTGCAAGAGGATAGTGGCCAACTTTCATAAAGACAATTCTTACAATGAACAAGAAGAGGAGGTGCAATATGTGAACAACTTTCAAGGGCAATGAACCAATTTCCAAGGCCCAAATGAACAACAACGGTGACCTCAAAACAATCAAGGAAATTTGAATTATAAAAACCAAGGATATTGGAGTGGTGGAAATAATCAAGGGAATTGACATAATAATAACAATCAAGGAAATTGGAGTGACAACAATCAAGGAAATTAATGGTTAATAATCAAGGAGGATGGAACAATAATCAAGGCAATCGAGGGTCGGGTTTTCAAAGGAGCCCGATGTATCAACAACCGACCAACCCTTCCCCTTTTCCTTCCCATGGCCAAAGTTCTTCAAACAATGAGATGGGGCGTATTAAGAACATGACCAAGCAAATGATGGAAAAGAATTCCAATTCAGATGCTCAACTTGCCTCACACAATATATCGATCTGCAACTTAGAATTTCAAATGGATCAAATCTCTCAAGCTCTAAATTCTCGTCCTAATGGGGAACTACCAAGTGAAACCGTGGTAAATCCAAAGGTCGGGAACAACACGGGACATGCCATGGCTGTTACTACAAGAAGTGGAAGAGGTGAGAATGCACCCACGTCGAGTCAAAAGCAACTTGTGGATGATGAGAAAGTTCTACAAGAAGAAGATGTCCCGAACAATGTGATGCAATCAAATAATGAAATTTGGATTGATATTGATGATGTTGTGGAAGAGACTCAAGAGGAGGTGAACCCGTCTAGGGATCACATTATTGACATACCGGAGCTGGTAATGCAAAAGGCTAGGGCACCATTGCCTAAGCCTCCACTTCCATACCCTCAAAGACTTTCCAAATAAAATGGCGAGAATCAATTCAAAAAGTTCATTAAAATGATAACAGTCTCCCAATCAATGTGCCATTAGTTGAATCCTTTGACAAAATTCCCAGTTATGCTAAGTTTATGAAGGATCCCTTGACGAAGAAGAGGTCAATGAATTTTGAAGCTATCAAAGTCACTCATCAAGTTAGTGTAATTGTGCATTCAATAGCTCCTAAATTGGAAGATCCCGGTTCTTTCACGGTTCCTTATACAATTGCAAGTATCAATTTGATGCCCTATTCGGTTTTGAAGACCTTGGGAATTCGGCAACAAAGACCCACCTCTGTGAGATTGCAAATGACCATCGTACTATGAAGAGACCTTCGGGAGTGATTGAAAATGTCTTGGTTCGTGTTGATAAATTCATTCTCCCGGTGGATTTTGTCATTCTTGATTGTTAAGTTGATTATGATGTGTTGCTTGTTCTTGGAAGACCTTTCCTTGCTACGAGGAAGGTTCTTTGTGATGTGGAAGCCGGAGAACTCAACTTCAGGGCGGGTGATAAACAAGTGGTTTTCCGTATGTGTAAATCCATGCAGAAACCAAATAGAAATGAAATGTGCTCTTTTTTAGACTTGGTAAACGATTTGATTGTTGATGATACAAGTGCCACAAGCAATATTGGTTATATGTTGGAGGCCGCCTTGCTCAACTTTGATGATGACGAAATGAGTGGCTTTATGAAATGTGTGAACTCTTTTCAAGCAATGGGGTCGTACAGTTATGCACCCGGAAACTATCTTTGGATCTTGAAAATAGGACTACTCCTCCTACAAAGACTTCCATTGAAGAGCCTCTTACCTTGGAGTTGAATCCATTGCCTCCAAATCTTCGGTATGAATTTACTGGCCCTTGTTCTACTTTAGCCGTTGTTCTTTTCTCTTGTTTGACTAACGTGCAGGTATATTCTACATTGGAGGTGCTACAAAGGAGGAAGAAGGCTATTGGGTGGATGTATTCGGGGGATAAGCTCCGCATTTTTCATGCATAAGATCAACATGGAGGAAGGCTCCAAACCATCTATTGAACATCAAAGGAGACTCAATGAGGCTATGCAAGAAGGTGTCAAAACGGAATTATCAAGTGTTTGGATGCCAGGGTTGTCTACCCCATTTTCGATAGTTTGTGGACTTCTCCGGCTTAATGTGTCCCAAAGAAGGAAGGCATGACGGTGGTCACCAATGTCAAGAATGAGTTGATTCCTCCAAGAACGGTGACTGATTGGAGAGTGTGTATAGACTATCGCAAGATCAACAAAGTCACAAGGAAGGATCATTTCCCACTTTCTTTCTTAGAACAAATGCTTGATAGGTTGGCCGGTCGTGCTTTCTTTTTCTTTCTTGATGGGAATTCGGGCTACAACCAAATCTTTACTTCTCCAAAGGATCAAGAGAAAACAAGCTTTACATGTTGATGTGTGGCTAGAATTCGTGATTTTTAAGCATTATTTACCTCGCATTTTATGTGCTTTAA
>ML377949.1:0-20485 GCA_005239525.1 Nicotiana knightiana | reverse complement strand
TTTATGAACCAGAAAATGATATGCCTTGCTATTGGCTACATATCCAATAAATACACAATCAACTGTTTTTGATCCTATATTCACCCTTTTAGGCTTAGGAACCGGTACTTTAGCTAAACACCCCCGCACTTTGAAATATTTCAAGCTGGGTTTCCTTCCTTTCCATTTTTCGTACGAGATGGACTGTGTTTTACTGTGGGGTACACGGTTGATTATTCGGTTTGCTGTAAGTATAGCTTCTCCCCACAAGTTCTGTGGTAAACCAGAACTTATCAACAAGTCATTCATCATCTCCTTTAATTTTCGATTCTTTCTTTCCGCAATTCTGTTAGATTGAGGAGAGTACGGGGCAGTTGTTTGGTGAATAGTGCCATTTTCCAAACATATTTGTTCAAAAGGAGATTCATATTCTCCACCCCTATCACTTCTTATCATTTTGATCTTTTTGTTAAGTTGTGTTTCAACTTCATTCTTGTATTGCTTGAATGCATCAATTGCTTCATCTTTACTACTAAGTAGGTAAACATAGTAATATCTCGTACTATCGTCAATAAAAGTGATGAAGTACTTTTTCCCATAGCGAGATGGTCTAGACTTCATGTCGCAAATATCTGTATGAATTAAATCTAAAGGACTTAAACTCTTTTCGACAGACTTATATGGATGCTTAGCATACTTTGATTCCATACAGATTTGACATTTTGAGTTAATGCAATCAAATTTTGGAAATACTTCCAAATTAATCATTTTCTGTAGTGTTTTGAAGTTGACGTGGCCTAAGCGTGCATGCCATAAAGTGTTTGACTCAACTAAGTAAGAAGAAGCTTCAACTTTATTGATAGGAATAGCTATTACATTTAGCTTAAAAAGGCCCTCATTCAGGTAACCTTTTCCTACATACATATCATTCTTACTTAAAACAACACTATTGGAAACAAACACACAATTAAATCCATTTTTGACAAGAAATGCTGTAGATACTAAATTCTTGCGAATTTCTGGAACATGGAGAACTTGATTTAAAGTCACAATTTTTCCGGATGTCATCTTCAATGCAATATTGCCAACTCCCTCAATTTTGTCTGTAGATGAATTTCCCATGAAAAGAGTTTGGTCGGGTCATGCGGGAGCATAAGAAGAAAATAGGTCCTTGTTTGCACAAATATGGAAGGTGGCTCCAGAATCAATCCACCACTCTCTCGGATTTCCTACCAAGTTGCATTANCGACAATCTATGGCCTTATGTCCGGGCTTTCCACAGTTGTGACAACTACCTTTGAACTTTTTCTTGTTCGGGTAATTCCTTGGTCCATATTCCTTATTTCTTTTCCTTTTATTTCCGGTGCTTCCTCAACAATGTTAGCTCTCATTATTGCCCGAGTAGCCACGTGACTTCTTTTCAGCATTTTTGTTGTCTTCTTCTATCCTTAGACGAACAATTAGATCCTCAAGTGCCATCTCTTTGCGCTTGTGCTTCAAGTAGTTCTTAAAGTCCTTCCATAAAGGAGGTAACTTTTCAATGAAGGCAGCAACTTGAAACGCCTCATTTATGACCATACCTTCAGCAACAAATTTATAATTAATAACACTATCAATATTATTAATAAAATTATTGACTCGGGTCATACCTTCAGCAAGGAGGTCATGCACGATGACTTGTAATTCTTGGACTTGAGTGATGATAGTGTCAATCATTTTAAAATTAAACTCCAAAAATTTTGCAGCAACGAACTTCTTAAGTCCAGCATCCTCGGTCTTGTACTTTTTCTCAAGAGCGTTCCATAACTCTTTTGAAGTTTCCATGACACTATAGACATTATACAAGCCATCCTCCAAGCAACTTAAAATGTAATTTCTGCATAAGAAATCAGAGTGTTTCCATGCTTCAATAACCACAAATCGTTCAGCCTCAGGAGTATCTTCTCCAATGACTGGAACATCCTCCTTGATGTATCGTTGCAGGCTTAGCGTAGTTAGATAGAAAAACATCTTCATCTGCCAACGCTTGAAGTCTGTACCAGAAAATTTCCCGGGTTTTTCTGCCGGTGCCATTGTATGTGCTGGTCTTGACGAAGCAGCAGCACTCGATGAAGCACCCGTTCCNGTTTTCATTCGTCATGTTTCTGTAGAGTTGGAAACAAACAGAACTTCGTTAAATCAGTGAAGTTTTGATATCTTCAAACTGAATACCAAACCAAACATACAACACGTAACAATGGTGAAATTTTTATATACTTCAAACCCGTATGTTTATTATTCCGATAAAGTTTTGATATACTTTAAACCGGACAGAATAGTTATTGGAGTAGAAAGCACAAAGGCTTTAGTCTCCAAAGCAGTATACAAAATATAGATAACAATTCAATATAAATTTCAACAAAGAAACGTTAAATAAAATTCCTTAAGCTTGTTGTCGATACTGTGTTAAAACAAACTGTTAGAAGAAACAGAAAATCAGTAGATGATATGAAATATTCCGAGTCCACAATTTTCTTGTGCGTCCTTAAGGAATTTTAACTCCCTCACAAGTTGCCAAGGTAATGGATTAAATCCTCCCAGGATGAAACGGAATAAACCTTCCTGCAACAGTGGCAATACTAATTGCAGGATACCAACGAACTCAAAGAACGGAGCAAAATCACACTTACGATTTTGAGAGAGAGAGAGACTGCGAATAGAATGCAGTATATTTTCAGAAGGAAATTCTGGATTTTTTTAATGATTGTCCAAAAATAATCTTATCGATCATTTTCCAAATCCGAAGCCAAGCCGAGCGACGATGATGGCGCGAGGGTTCGTTCTCTTCAACTCCTTTTAAGAGCTCTAAGAAGCGATTCTATATTTATACACACAAGTGTAGTTGTCTTTCACCAATGTGGTACAAAGTTCATGACAAAGCTCACTTGATTCAAATTTTCATTTTCCTCCATTTTATTTTCCATCATTTTCCAATTCATACTCCTTGTCTTTAAAGCCCAATGGCTTTAAAGTCCAACAACAACTACATTTTAAACATAACACTATCAAATCAATTGCTCTTTGAGAAATTTATCATTTACCAAGATATATTAATGATAATTGAATAAAACAGTGATGAATAATTTAAGTACTCAATTAACGATCGATTTATTTTTAGCATGAAATAAATTTTTTTATACTTGCCGAAAGAAAATTACCAATCAAACTAGAATGTAAAGGCAAAGAATTAGATTATTAAATAGCAAAGAACTAGACTAAAAATATAAATGACTAATATATACCATAAAAATTTAGAAACTTTATATAAAAAATATACATATATATAGGTGTAATAATAAATTTAAATAGCTACTTTTTTAGTCGGTTTGGTTCGATTTTTTTCGGTTATTTTTTGATTAAAACCAAAACCAAACCAAATTTGATTGGTTTTTAAAATTCAAAATTTAAAATCAAAACCAAACCAAACCTAAAGTGTATCGATTTTTTTGATCGGTTTGGTTCGGTTTTCGGTTTTGTTTTGATTTTTCGGATTTTTATGAATACCCCTATGGAATCAATGGCGCAAAATAAAACAAAATGCAGACTATTATTAAACCAATCCAATAAATTCGTTCCCTTTATAAGAACCTAATATTTGGTACAGTTTAGATTATGTCATTTGTTATTAGTATTTAATAGGAAAAATAAGTCAAAAAATATCTAATTAAATTCTATGTAATAGAAACGGAGTAACTTTTCTCGGGGCGAACGAAATTTTTTTTTTGAAATGAGAAGAGTATATTTTAGAGATTTTCTAGCGCAAGTACAATTTCTTGATTTTTTATCCATAAGTTTGTCCAATGGCCATAATGTGGAGGAATTGAAAAGCATAAATCAGCATCAAAGTTATTATGTGTATACACTTCATTCAAACAACGCATATGTAGTGCATTAATGACATGTTTAATTGGATTCATAATTTTTGATGCAGGATAAAAAGTTATATGTAAATATTTATTAAATATAATAATAGATATGAATCCATAATTTTAAAAATATAATAAATTTAACATTAAAACTGTAAAAATTGAACCCATAGAGTTTAAATTTTAGATTTGTGCATTCAAATATGAACCTTCTATTTCTTGAAAGTCGTCAGATATGAACAGCTTAAGCCTTAGGCTTTTCTGTCTGTGACTAGTCAAATAATGGAACAATTGGTTATCAAGAGTTGGTTACCTACACAACTAACTACTTTGATGTCCCACAGCTACCTATTTGCTATGTAAATTGTGACAACAATAGCTTTAGTGTCAATCTCTGATTTGAACTCTTGATTTTTTATTGGTCACCAATTTTTAAAACATCTTCTTTTCCTGTATATATATATATATAAACACACAACTTTTCTTCTTCTACCAAGATTGTATGTGTGATCAAACTTACTTCAATCGGAAACAATTTTCTCTTCATTTCAGTGTGATTTAAAGTCCAATGGCAAATCTAGGGAGCAGAATGGGTTTGTTCGCGATTGTGTTCACAATGATCTGGGCAGGAGTTGTTGCTCAATCGAGCGATGACTGCACGAATGTGTTGATCAGCATGTCACCTTGCTTGAACTATATTACTGGCAACTCCTCTGTGCCATCTTCAGGTTGCTGCACGCAGCTTAGCACGGTGGTTAAGAACAAACCCGAATGCTTGTGCCAGGTCCTCAGTGGTGGTGCCTCTAACTTTGGGTTAAACATTAACCAGACTCAGGCTTTGGCACTTCCTACTTCTTGCAAAGTTCAGACTCCACCTCTTAGCCTGTGCAATGGTAAGAAGCAAAATTCATTCTAAAATCGAGTCTAATCACAATATATCAATTGATCAATCGCCTAAACTTCGATTGATGCTAGATTATTAGGATTTTTGTTTATTTCGTTTTTACGAATTATCTTTTTATATATGAGGTCCGAGCAAAAAGTAGTGGGCATGATCGTACCTACTGCAGAAACTTGGCTGCATACCTTCATCACCTCTATGTGGTATATAGACGGTAAATATTTATGTGAAC
The DNA here is from genome assembly GCA_005239525.1 of Nicotiana knightiana. Classification (NCBI taxonomy): domain Eukaryota; kingdom Viridiplantae; phylum Streptophyta; class Magnoliopsida; order Solanales; family Solanaceae; genus Nicotiana; species Nicotiana knightiana. The sequence goes on along the minus strand of ML377949.1, from coordinate 15,468 downwards.
CAATGTTTACACCAAATCTAGAAAATTTAACCTTAGCAATTACGAGGATACACGTCGTAACAATAATTAAGTGATAAATGCGTAAATAAAATACATATGTCGGTTTGATATAAACATCAAGTTGCGAATAAGTGGAAAAAATAGACTGCATGCTTTAGAGAAATTCAAGAGGCTCTGAGCCAACTTATACTTTGGGATTTAGATTCTTCACTGACATCAGTTATTTGGAACAGCTGGTTCACCAAATAGCTCTCCTGCTGGAACACCAAATACTCCAGGTTCAGATAGTTCAGGTAAATTACTTTTCCCTTCAAATTCTAGTAATACTATAATTTTTCACAAAATGCATAACTTAACACCATCTCAAATGTGTGACAGGACGTGGATCTAACGCAGTACCATCCCAAGATGGTTCCAATGATGCAACTTCAACTAAGATGGCAGCTCCTCTTTTCTTCTTCCTTCTCTTCATTGCTTCCTATGCTTCAATATTCACCCTGGCCTGAGATTTCTTAATATTGGAATTGCTCTGTTGATAGATCCATATTTGGATGTGCTTATTTTACTTATTGATTTTCAATTAGCTCTTCTATTTTAGTTCATATCTCTAGTCATTTTGTTGCTGGGATTTCATTAGTCGTCGAATTACTTATTCTTTAGTTACCTGTTTTTTTTGTCTCGGATTGTGTTAGCATTATACAATTTTGTATTGTATTCGGTACGTATTAGTTGAATGTTCAATTTGGGAGATTGATCTATAAATTACCTAACCAAAGAACATAAGCATGCGCCTGACCTGACCTGGGCAGCCAGAAAATAATTTGCAAACATACAAAAATTGATCATTAAAAGAAAATAAGATGCATGTTTCACACATCTATTGTTTCTGAACCGAGGGTCTCCCCGAAACAGCTTCTCTGTCCCTTCCGGGATAGGAGTAAGGTCTGCGTACACTCTACCCTCCCCAGACCCCACGGGTGAGATTTTACTGGGGTATTATTGTTGTTGTTGTTTGTTTCAACTGATCAACTTGATCATTTAACATAAGGAGTCATCCCCCCTCCTCACCCCATAATAATCCAAATTGAAAACTTGTTCCATCTTCTTGATCAAACACAACCAGTAAACACATTGACCATACAACCAATCTTTTATACTTCTAGTTCTCTATTACAATTAGGTAGTTAGGAATAAATAAATTTTTGTGACCTGTCCTTATTACATAAAGTAGGTAAATTGAGGATCAGTGGATAAAAGACTAAACATAACAATATCTCTTGGTCTCCCCTTAAGAAGATAATACTTCCTCAGAACACCTTCTTTCATAAAACCAGCCTTCTCCAACACCCTATGTGATCCTGGATTTTCAACATCTACCACAGCTTCAAGCCTCTCCAAGTGTGACCAGTCGAAGAAAATGGTGGCGGCCACCATCTTCACCGCCTTGGTGGCGATACCTTTGCCCCAATACTTTGATGATAACTCATATCCAATTTCACCCCTGCACCTATCACTTCCATGAAATGGCAATACAGAAATAGAACCAATTGGCTTACCGTTTAAGCAAATTGCTCGGAACCATGGATGTGGTATAACAACATCAGCAATGTATCTCATCGCGTCTTCTTTGCATTTGAATGTGAAACCAGAACAGACCTTATTAACGTTTTCATCCACAGACCATTCCATAAAATCATCAACATCTCTCAGGTCCAATAGGCGGAGACTTACGTCTGAATAATCCTCTGTAGCAGCATCTTCTTTGTCACTCAACTTCAACTTCTCCTCAATTTTCGTTGGCAAGTCTTCATTAAGATGAGAAAGATCACAGGATTCCATTCCCTCGAGATAAAATTTTTACTTAAGCATAAAACAAACAAGTTTCTTGGTTTAATAGGTAACAGATTATATTATAGTTCCAGAGATCAAGTCAAACATGACCAAGCTGGCCCTTTATATAATTCAAAATGTGAAGAACAAAGAATCTCTCACGAAATTTATTAGGTCTACTAACCGGAGTCAACTAGGTAATTTACAGTTTTTATGACTTGGTCACTAAGGAATGGAAATATTACTGGTCGTGTGCGGACAAAAAAGGTGAGCATAGACTTTCTTAGCCGCTTCACTTGACAATAGTCACAATACTATCCAACTTTTCTTGGTGAATTCATCATAAGCAGTAAATCAATTAGGATGTTTTTTTCAGTTCAATATCATTTACTCCATCCGTTCAATTTATGTGAACCTATTTGACTGAACAAGGAATTTAAAAAAAGAGAGAAAATTTTTAAATTTATGGGATAAAATAAAGCACATAATAAAATAAAGCACGTATATTTTGTGTGGCCATAAATCATTGCATAAAAGTAAATAGTTTTCAAATAAGGGAAATGATCATTCTTTTTGACACGGACTAAAAAACAAATAGGTTCACATAAATTATAGCAGAGGGAGTATATTCCACCAATTCCATGATGTTTGCAATGTTTTAAACATTACGCTAGGGCCTGTTTGGAAATCACCCTTTAATTAGATTTGGGTGTAATTACATAGTTTTGATATGTTTATCTGACCAAGTTAATGGTCATCATATAATTGGGTGTAATTGAAGTGGTATAATTACACTCTCCAATTCTCAAAGGGGAGGGGCTCAGAATCAGGGTTGTGCATGGGTCAGATCAAATTAGCATATTTCGGATTCGAATTCGGATTCGGATTTCGGATTCTACAAAATGCAATCTGAGTTCGATCCGAATTAATTTTAGACCGGATCGGATTTTAAATTTTACATTGGATCAATATTTCGGATTTTGGATCGGATTATACGTATTATTACGGCTATTGCTAATCTAATCGGCTAATGCATCTCCCTTATCTGCTTCTTCCGTGTTCTATGCTAATACAAATATCTTTTTGTTTTTAATCTCTTTTATCAGCATTGCATCTCTAAGAAAATATTTCTTTGGAGGTTCGAGTTCTTATGCCTCAAAGTTGCAAACTCATACGTACATTTTCTTTGTAAAACATATACAACAAGAAAAATTCATGTTGCTGCAATTATGAGGGTACTATGGTGTCAATATAGCTAAATCCAGCAATTGTAAAGGAAATAACTTGGAGGAAGATGTAAAGGAAGTACTAACTATCCGAAACTAAAGTTTAGTATTTATACATGCCTTAATAATTTCGGATTTCGGATCGTATCGTGTTAAAATTATACCAATCCGAATCTGATCCGAATATCCGAAATTTTAATAAGCATACTGAAAATTGCTGGTAATTAGACGATGTACATACAAGGTTGTTTTCTGAATCTCTTTTCTTTTATTTCTTTAATTTATATTTTTTATATTCTTTTTTTCTTTTTAATTTATTTTTATTTTTAACTTTTAAATTCTTTTTTCTTTAAAATATTATTCTTTTTACATTATTTATCTTTTATTTCCTTATTTCTTATTTCCAACCTTTACTTCACGTGTTTCTACATACTCATAATTTTTTCTTATCTTTTTTATTACGCTTAGCTATGTTATTATTCTAATTTTTCTAAAAGATTATACCTTGCAATCTTGGAAAGAATAAATTATCTATAAACTTGGCTTATAATGGATGATGTCATTAAAGTAGAATCTCATTGTTGAACAAAGTTATAGACTTATGTTTTTCTTTTTCTTTTGAATTATATTTACTTAACTTAAGTTGAAACTTATTTTACGCTATGTTGTAATATTACATGAGCGTATTATGTAAAAATAAAAAAAATTAGATTTTGAATTTATGTTATATTTTTACATTTTATTTGCTTTAGTAGTATTGACTTATTAATTCAAATTTCATGCTATTCAATTTTCAATTAGAATTGATAGATTATTTTATCGTAAAATATTTGAGTAGTATGATGGCATTATATTTATAAATATTAAGTTTTTTGTCAAGCATGCAGTCCATGATGATCTTACACAATATGTACTTTTAGTTTTTATAATTAATTAAAGTAAAATATTATACAATATTAATTACAAATATATGATTAGTAATTAATATATTTTCAAGAAACATTATGTATCTTAAATGTGAAATTTAATATCATATACTTTTTAAATCATAACTTTTAATTTTTGATAATTAAATTTATATTTAAAATTTAATATAACTGCGTAATTATATTTGTGCAACCAAATAGTATCTTGTAATTATAGTGTAATTACATTATGACAAACAAAGAAATCGTCGTAATTATAATACTATGTAGTTATTAGATTGTGTAATTACTACCCTAATAATTATACCAATTCCAATACCCTAATATTAGTTCTTTGTTTGAAATCTAATTTAGAAAATCTTACGCATCCCCCTCCAAAATCTGAAAACAAAGTTAGAAGTGTTATACAATAATACTACTCATTCCCTCCTAATTTATGTTATTATTATGTAATACTCTCTCATTGTTAATGAGTTTCAAAAAAGAATGACATGTTTCTATAATTATTAAGGATTTAGTTATAATTATTTGAAATATTAGATTATGATGGATGTCCATAAATCCTAGCTAAATAACACCCACTAGTCTTATCCATTACCTCCATAACTCCCACTACTCCAATACTTATGGTTGTAACTCACAGACCTCATATAATAACTGTCCTAGCTCTACCATATCTTTTGTTTCATTTCTTCTGGAACAATCACAAACACTTTTTTGATTATGGATCTACTACCAGAAATTCAATGCGTAGCAGGACTGAGCAACATCGAACATCGTAAGTCCTTCTGGTTTGCACTAAAGTGGCTTAAGTAGCCCTCGAGGAGTCCGTTTATTCTCTCCGTCTGAGCTTTCAAAGATATACCGACCTACGACATCTGACCATCAGATGCCGTAGGTCGTCTTCTAACATTACCGACATTTTGGGTTTTCATAAATTTCACATAAGATAAAATCTACTCCATAATATCCCCCATGATCTTTTTCCATGATCTCAAATGCTTAATGACATATTTATGAAATTCTTTTGGTATACCTCTATGTAGTATTATAAATAGAGGAAGAGAAGTCATTTTGTTATATGCTTGAATACATGGAAGAAATAAGATTGTTCTCTTTTTCTCACTACATCTATTGTCTATTTTATTATTCTATATTGTTACTTTGAGCTTAGTTTTTAACACATTATCAGCACGAAGCTCTAACCAAGTGATAGGGTAACTTATTTGACGATGGAATTATAAATGACCAACAACCTTGAATCAATTTGGTTGAGCCTGTGAAAATCTGGGCATTGTATGCCATATCAATGTTGTATTTGCTTCTGATACAGGGAGTATTATTTTTCAGTTTCCATGAATTTTGTAATTAACTTACGTTAATATTTAAGACTTTGTTTAATTTGTGTTACTTAACAATTTAGTTTCATTTGTGCAGATGTATACATATGGAGTACCTGCTTTCGAGTGACAAACAAGAGCATATTATGATACATTGACATCATCTCCCATGTGTACTGCTTCGACAGTTTACAAGCCAAGATTATGGAACTGTTAACTATTGAGAAGATTTCTAGTTAATATTACAAAATAATAAGAATTTAAATTTGTGTTGTGGTTAAAATAAATTTTGTATAACTAAGATAGTTTTATTCCCTTTATATTTGATCATGTGGTTGTTCGTGAAAAAGATTAATGTGAACTTTCATTAAAGTTCGGGCAAAAATAACTGATTATTAGAAAATAGTATATCATGAAAGGCTCAAGGGTGAGTCCACATAGACTTAGTATGCCATTGTATAAGGGTAAGACATCAGATTTGAGTCCTGGTGCACTATGATGATAAGAGTTAGATTTGAGTCTCATCTCATTATGGCCTAACATGCCTTTATATAGGTAAGGCATTCGGTTTGAGTCCCAATGTACCATATTGATGATATAATAACGACTAAAGAAAAATGATGTATTTTTCATGAAAATTCATGAAGTTTGTCTCACTTAATTTGATCCATTCTTGAAGTGAATGTGATAGCAGTGCATAATAAGTCTAAATAAAGACAAGTGCTTGACCAATGAACGCTGGCGTGCCAAAGATCAAATAATAACAGTCATCATTATGGTAATTGTAAAAAGGAGAACAATAAGGGTTCTCAAAATGATCCTTCAAAGGTGAAGGAATATGTATCAATATAGTCTGTTAATATGAGACACGTTCACATGATTATAGTCCATTCATTGAAAATGTGACTTGTGATAAGCATTGTAAATGCAGGCTCATTCCTGAAAGTAAATATTGAAATATTTATGTGATAAAAATTATGCCTAAGAATGTGCTTATGTATGGTTGGATAAATACCACAACTCACCTCTAAGAGAGGTTTGAGAGAAATAAAGATAGTGAATATTACAATGTGGTTACATGAATATGTCATTGGTCGCATACATGTGGTACGCCAAAAATATTTTGGTGTGCCTTATAAAAGGTTAGTAAAGGCAAAGTTAAAATAAGAAATGATTTTGCTTATGATGATTTTGACCATGTCAATAATAATATGATTTTCTATATGGTTCAGAAGAGATATTCACCACTTGAATGGTGTGATAAAATATCTTGTTGTAAAAAATTAATTGAGACCTCCGGAAGAGCGAATTTGTTACTGCCTGAATAAATAAAATTGTTCTTGACATTTATATTGTATTAAGTCTCAAAAGAAACTTTTTGAGTTTCAATATAATAGTCAAAGTGGTTGGCATTTGAGACTATAAATGAAAGGGAGATTGGATATCTTCATATTACTATAATCATACCGGGTAAATATGAAAGGTTACCCGACTTTTATTCTATTTGTACTATACATGTATAAGAATGATGATGGAAGAACATGCCAAAGTACAAATGTTTACTGAAATAAATACCACTTGGCATGACCGGTCGGCCATCCCCGTTCAATTATGATGCGAAAAATGATTGATAATTCACATTGACATATAGTGAAGAATTAGGAGATTCTTCGAGAATTCTCATGTACGATTTATTCTCATGATAAATTGATTACTATACCAACTGGGTTGGGATTGTATTCCCTAATTTTTGGAACGTATATTGATGTTTTACACTTCAATACCACACAAGAGGGGGGTGATTTATGTGGTGTCCAATTTTTCGAGTGTTGTCTCAATAGAAGAACCTGATTCTTCTTGGTGTTCCAACTTCTACTAGTGTGGAATAATAAATGCATTAAAGTAAAAACACAGAGATTTTTACGTGGAAAACACCTGACTCAAAAGGAGAAAAAACCACGACCTACTCCTCAGTAGGACTTCCCCAAACTCTTCACTACAACTCTGAGCCAAACATCATTTACAAATTAAACTCTTTTGTAAACCTAAGGACTAACTCTAATCTCTTTGTAGCAACCTAGCCTCTAGCTAATTGCAACAAGCTTCAAGTTAACTCTAACTTGAACAATGTGTACCTATTACAATTGCTTCTAATAAAGCTGAAAGATACAATAGTAAATCACCTACTACAACCAACTAGACTCGCAAGACAAACAAATGGAACTGTTTCTTCTAGCTGGTCAGTAGCCTTTGTATCGCACAAGTATTCTGATTGCAAAATTTCTCTGGTAATTTTGCCTTCAGTTCTTGATTCAATTCTATCTTTGTGCGAATGATTCTTCAGTAGGAATACTTCAACATTATATAGCGCCAGAAGTTGAGATGTTCTTGTTTAGTTCTAATGCAACTCTTCTTTGGTGGAAGAGTTTGTGTTTAACTCAACTTCCTTCCTTTATTTCTATCTTTGCTGAACTCGAACTCTAACCCCTTATCAATTTGCAATCCTTTCGCATTAGGAGACAACCTCTTAGTTCATGAATAATTCACAGATCACGTTTATCTCCTGTGCATGTACGGTTCTTGTGCCAATTGGCTCGTTCGAGATGTTTGCCCTGATAGACCTGGTTCAACTGGGTAGGCATTTGTCAATATTCAAAACCATGCAATGACTTGGGTCAACAAATTCTCCCTTTTTGATGATGACAAACTCTATGCTCAACCCTATATAAACTTCAAACACTATGTATGGTTTTAAACATTTATCATGGAGAAACCAGGTTCATTAGGTTATAAATATCACAACTTATGAAATTTTGGAAAAATCACATATCTTCCCCCTTTTGGCATCATCAAAAAGTTGAAAAATGATAAACTTACCAGAGTTGTTAACAATTATTCATGGCCATTGAGGCAACTGCAGGTGCAAACATGATTAATCATCAAAAGAAACCAATAAATGTAAGCTATCTAAGAAACTGAGACAAGTCAATAACAAAAACAACAGAATTCATTTATTAGTACGCAATTCAAGCAGCATACAAAAAAAATTAAGGCAATCACTACCATGAGCAAAAATAACAAAAACAGAAACAGATTAACTGGGCAAAGAGGGGTTTTGGTAGCTATGGAATTCCTAAGGTTGGGAAGGGGCAGATGAGGTTGGGGTCTTTGCTTGAAGGAGAGAAAGATTTTGTTGAAGAACACCTTCATTTCTCTCCTTCTCCTTGGCTAGTTCAGATTTGAGAGCATCCCGCTCAACTTCAACCTCATGAAGGCGAGAATTCAATCGAAGGATCTCCGCATCCTTTATCTCTTTCCTGCACCAATGACCTGACTTTGCTATTTACTGGTTGCTTCCTAGATGAAACAGGTTCATCCTCAGGAACATTGACGCTATAATCACATGTCAGCAAAGTGTTCTTCCCAAAATAGTCCTTAGCAGTAGTCATCTCAGTTTTATTCACAAGAACCTCAAAATGGGCAAGCACAACTGTCAGAATAAAGCCATAAGGAATATCATGTTCTTTTGTTCCATTTACAACTCTGTCCAAGAGCCGGATGATGAAAGCTGGCCAGTTAATCTGCTTTCCCCTGTACAGGCACACTATAAGTGTTAAGTCCATGTAACTAGCGATGTATCTACGCTCTTGTCTTGGCAGCAGAAGCTTAATCACAAATTTGAAGAGTAGCTTGTTCTGGGGCTGCATTTCACTTTTGAACACTGGCCTTGGCTCAAGTTCCTTCTCATTTTAACAAAAGAATCTGGTGATGTTGATAGCTGAGGCCATTCCATCGAGACTGGGCCATCTTTGCCTAGTGTAATCATCATAGCCCTCAGCAGGGATATTCAGAATCTTTCCCAGCTCCTTTGCATCAAAAGTGATCTGAACCCCCTTTACTGTGGAGGTTACCCTGCCATCCTTCACACTTGCATTTTCCATAAACTCCACCAGTTCATTCCTTGCCATCCTTCCTTCTAGGTGAAGGACCAAGTCCTTCCATCCTTGCACATCCAGTGCATTCAACAAAAAGATCATTCCTGATTCTTCCAGATCTCTCACCAACTTTCCTTTAAGAATAGTACGCTTACTAAACATGGTGAGTTTGTCAGATTGCTCACTGGAGATTTCCTCTTCTCCTCCGCTCCATTCACTTTCTTCTTCAACAACTTTCACTTTCTTGGCCTTGGATCCGGTCCTTTTAGCTGTGCTTGAGGGTGTGGCAGACATAGAAGCTGACTTCTTTGAAGAAGCCTTAGCCTTCTTGGGCTTGGGTGTCTCAACCACAACTGGAGCCGGCTGCTCCTCATGATGGACCAGGTCCATCGTCTCATCATCAACATTAACAACCTCGATAGGCTCTCTTAACTTTGCCTTTCCCTTGACAGCTTTCTTTTTCTTGCTCTCTCTCAGAGCCCTTTCTAACTCCTCTTCTCCTTGTCGAACAGTACTTCTTGTAGCACGAACCTTTGGGGCAGAAACATCAGCAGATATTGAAACTTTTCTTTTCTTTGGGGTAGTAGCATTCTTTGATTTTGAGGTTCTTTTCCTCTTGGGATTGTAAGACTCCCCCAGCTTCCTCAGCATCTCAGCCAATGTCTCTTCGACAGATGAACCAGGTTCATCTGTTGATTTTTGTAGGCTCTCTAAACCTGTTGCTGCTTCCCCAACAATACTTCCCCCTAAATCTGTGACTCCTTCTTCATTTATCATAGGAGTGGGGCCACAAATAGCCAACGTGGCACCACCCTCCCTAGATCCTCTTACACAACCTCCTTCTCCCTCTCTCTCAAGATTTTTTCCCATTTTTCTTTGCCTATCTGGCACTTCTACATCAACAACTGACCCAGCCAACACAAATCTATTTTCAGTAGTAGCAGTTTCAGATTCAATTTCAAGATTACCTTGCTCAGAACTGGATGAACCTGGTGCTTCATCCTCATTAGCGGATTTGAAGGATTCACTTGAATATTCAGACATATGAACCTCGCTGGATTTAAGAATTTTCTCGAAGAATTTTGCACGAGAGCCAGAAGCAACTGATTTTCTAGCAAAAACTTTTACTCTTCGTGCCCTGGGGCTGGAGGGTTAGGTGTGGGTTCAGGAGTGGGTTCAAGAACTGGAGGGTTTTGGGGAGATTAAGATCTGTTTGGTGAATGTGAACTGTAAACTGAAGTAGAATTAGGACTGGAGTTTTCTTCCCGATGATCAGAGTTTGTGTAGGAAGATGAAGCAGGGGGTGGTGAAGACATTGTTATGTATTTTTGGAAGTAAAGAGATGATCAGTTTTGGTTAAAAGAATAATGAACTTGGTTCGACTTATTATGTTATTAAGAGGGGAGGTAATGATGGCCCTTTTATAAGATGTGGATATTAATTATACAAGGGAAGAACATTTACTCAAGTGGGAGTCTAATAGATGTATGAGTGTCATTGATTAGACAGTTAAGAGTTCCCTACCTCTAGGCTAATTGAGTACCAATGAGAATTCTTGGAACGTGTTCATTTAGGGATAAGTACAAAGAATTTGAAATGAGCCAAATATAGATAGAATCCTGCTCATGTGTGACTGTAATTAATTCAATAATTGTATGGAGATGAACATGTACCTTGTCAATCGGATGAACCAGCAGGGATACTAGGTTCATCGTGTTAAAGTCTTTAATTTGCCTCTATTTACAAAGATAGAAAAACATCATTAGCAACCAGGGAATCATATTAATACATGGCAAGAGAGTATGACAGTAAAGTCATGATGCTGAGCAATGATTAGTCTGGTTGATTATCTATGTTAGTGTTTCTAGCCAAAATAATTTTTTTTCCTTTTCTTTTTAATTAAGTGATCTTAATAATCCCTAATTCAAGTCAGTTTCTCTCAAAATGCTCCCTACTTAGTGCTTTAGTAAAGATATCTGCAATTTGTTGGTCAGTAGCACAAAATTCGATGAGATCATCCCTTTTTCATAGTTATCCCTTAGGAAATGGTGTCTAACATCTATGTGCTTAGTTCTTTTATGATGAACCGGGTTCTTCGTCATACTTATTGCACTAGTGTTGTCACAGAAAATAGGAATGCATCCAACCTCTATACCAAAGTCCATGAGTTATTGTTTGATCCATAGCAACTGTGCACAGCATGAGGCTGCAACCACATACTCAGCCTCAGCGGTAGCAGGAGCGCAAAAAGTGAGTGATGCCTGAAGTACTTTTCCTGTCAATCAGGAAACCTGGATAATCAGCATCAGCATATGATACAAGGTCAAAATTACTACCTTTAGGATACCAAAGGCACAAATCAGTGGTGCCTTTGAGATATCTCAAAATTCTCTTCACTGCAGTTAGGTGGGACTCCTTTGGATTTTCCTGAAACCTGGCACACAGTCCTACACTGAACACAATATCAGGTCTGCTGGCAGTGAGATATAATAGAGACCCGATCATCCCTCTGTATAGCTTCTGATCAACCAGGTCCATCCACATCTAATTTTGTAGCTGTGGCTATGGGGGTGTCTATTTCCTTTGAGTCTTCCATTTTAAATTTCTTGAGCAATTCTTTCACATACTTTTGTTGATGAATCATTATTCCATTTGAATTTTTCTTGATTTGCAAGCCTAGGAAGAAGTTTAGCTCACCTATCATACTCATCTCAAACTCACTCCCCATAAGTATAGCAAACCCCTTACTCAATTTTTCAGAAGTCGCCCCAAATGTGAGATCATCCACATATATTTGCACAACCAGGAGTTCTTTACCCTTTTCCTTTAAGAACAAGGTGCTATCAATTTTACATCGTTTGTATCCATGTTCTAGCAAGAATTTTGATAGACGCTCATACCATGCTCTTGGTGCTTGTTTAAGACCATAAAGAGTCTTGTCAAGTTTGTATACATGGTCAGGTGACTCCTTGATTTCAAAACCTGGAGGCTGTCTGACAAATACATCTTCCTTTAGATAGCCATTGGGGAAGGCACTCTTAACATCCATCTGATGGAGAGTGAATTCCATGTGTGCAGCAAATGCTATAAGAAGTCTGATTGCCTCCAGTCTTGCCACAAGGGAAAAGGTCTCATCATAGTCAAGTCCCTCTTCTTGACTATATCCTTGAACAACCAGTCTAGCCTTGTTTCTTGTAACAGTTCCATCCTCATCAAGCTTGTTTCTGAAGACCCACTTTGTGCCAATCACTGATCTGTCTAGTAGTCTGGGTACCAAGTGCCACACTTGACTTCCTTCAAATTGATTCATCTCTTCTTGCATGGAATTTACCCAGTCAGTGTCCTGTAGGGCTTCACCAATGTTCTTTGGTTCAATCAAGGATAGAAAGGCATCAAACGCACACAGATTTTTCAAAGAGGATCTTGTTTTGATTCTAGATGTTAGATCTGTTATGATGTTCTCAAGGGGGTGAGAACTCTGATATCTGTGTGGTTTGAGAACCAACTATTCACTTCTGGATGGTCCCATGGTATCTTGTTGTTGTGGAACAGGATCAGGACCAAGGTTCACATGTTGAGTTCCCCCTGTCGTGTTGCTTGGGGTAGTTGGACCTGGTCCATCACCTGTTCCATCTTCCATGTTTGCTTCAATGTTTTCACTACTTCTCACTAGTCCAAGCTCCTCAAATTCTGGTTCCTGTCTCTCAGCAAGAGTGTTAGTTTCATCAAAGACAACATGTAAACTTTATTCTACACACGTTATTCTTTTATTATACACTTTATAAGCTTTGCTATGTGATGAATATCCGAAGAATACTCCCTCATCACTTCTGGGATCAAATTTTCCTAGGGAATCTTTGCCATTATTGTGCACAAAGCACTTGCATCCGAAAGCCCTAAAGTTGGATATGTTGGGCTTTCTCCCTTTAAGTAATTCATAAGAAGTTTTCTCTACCAGAGGCCTGGTCATGCATCTATTTATTATATAGCATGCAGTGTTTATTGCTTCTGCCCAGAAGCTATGAGGTAGTTTGCTAGAAAGAAGCATGGTTCTTGCCATATCTTCAAGATTTCTATTCTTTCTTTCAACAAACCCATTTTGTTGTGGGGTTCTAGGGGCAGAAAAATTGTGATTGTACCATGTTCATCACGAAACTCAGAAACTTTTCATTCTCAAATTCAGTACCATGATCGGATCTTATTGATGCTAGTTGATTTCCTAACTGATTTTGAGTTTTCTTAACAAATGAGGTGAACATATCAAATGCTTCATCCTTAGATGTCAGAAATAAGGTCCAAGTGAACCTTGAATAGTCATCAACTAGCACCATTACATATTTCTTACCACCCCTGCTCAGAGTTCTCATAGGACCACATAGGTCCATATGAACCAATTCCAACGTCCTGGTGGTACTGACTATTTTCTTACTTTTGAAAGAAGATATTACCTGTTTCTCCCTTGCACATGCCTCACAAACTTTGTCTTCCTTGAACTTAATGTTAGGAAGCCCTACCACTAAGTCTTTAGAGACTAGTTTGTTTAGCCGATTTAGACTTGCGTTACCAAGTCTTTTGTGCCACAGGAAGGGATCACTGTTCAATACACTTAGTCAAGTGAGTTCATTTTCAGACAGTGTGGACAAGTCTATGACATAGATGTTATTCATTCTTTTTCCCTGCAAAACAATCTTGTCAGTAAGCAGGTTAATCACAAAACATTTTGTGGAAGTAAAGGCAACCAGGTTACCTCTGTCACACAGTTGTGATACACTGATCAGGCTATATTTCAAGCCATCTATCAGATACACATGTTCAATGGATCGTGTGTCATCCTTACCTACCTTACCAACCCCAATAATTTCACCTTTCTTTCCGTTTCCAAAGGAGACATTTCCTCCTTTGAGACTTTCAAGTGAAAGGAACTGTTCCATGTTCCCTGTCATATGCTTTGAGTAGCCACTATCCAAATACCAAATTTGGCTGCCTCCTCTCAGTTGAACCTAGAAAAAGGAATCAGGAGTTAGTTTTAAGAACCCAAACTAGTTTGGGTCCTTTTCTATGAGAGAATGGATGAATCAAGTTTTTTCTGGCCACATTTGGTAGCCAATTTTTCTATTTAACAAAAATCTCATTTCTTCGACTGGCCTGCTCTTTTGCAATACACTCAATTTANGCCAAGTTCTTCTTTAAGAGTTCTTATCTGTTCATCCTTGGCATACATCTTATCTTTTAGTTTTCCCACATTTTCTTCTAACATGATATGAGAATGATGAACAACCTTTTTACTGGATCCTAACTTTAGCTTTAAGTTTTCAAATTTTAGTTCTAGAATATCAGTTTCAAGTGGATGAACCTGGTTCAACAAGACAATATTTTTCTTTTCAGATTCACCAAGTCTGATTTCTAGGTTCATGCATTTTGCTTTTAGCATTTCACATTCTGTAGAGAGTTGTTCCTTCTCTTTGGTTGTTTCTTCGGAATCATCCATGAAATCAATTAGCAACTCAGAGAGTTTTTCCTTATATAGGAACTTTATTTTATTTTTAAGATGGGAGATACTTACCTCTGGTTCTTCATGAAATTCCTCATCGGATTTTCCAATTGCCATGAGCGCCTGATCTTCATTCTCACCATCTTTTGATTCTTCATCTGAACTTTCCCCCCAAGTATCAACCATAGATTTTGTTGTGGTTTTATTGGGTTGGACCTGTTCCTTCTTTCATATCTCTCCTTTTTCCATTCCACTTCCCACTGAGGACAGTTCTTGATAAGATGGTCAGTCTTTTCACACTTGTAGCATCCCTCGTTGGTTGCCCTTTCTGGAGCTTTTGCTTTGTTGTAATTTCCTCCTCTAGAAATGCCCTTCTTCCGTATTAGAAAGTTTCTAAATTCTTTGGTAATCCTGGCCATCTTATCTTCCTCAAGATCTGCTCCCTCAGTGATTCTCAATGCTAGACTTCTCTCCTTCTTTGGACCATCCATCTTCATTGTCTTCCTTCTAAGCTCATAGGCAGTAAGGTTTCCAATTAATTCATCCAATCTGAGGGTTGCCATATTTTTGGATTCCTGGATAGCAGTGATTTTGCTTTCCTAGGAGATTGGTAAGACCCTTGTCAGGATATTCTCTACCCTGTCCTCTTCAAGAATTACTCTACCAAGAGACTTAAGTTCATTTGTCAAAGTTATGAACCTTGTGTACATCTCTTGGATT
>ML377941.1:0-42456 GCA_005239525.1 Nicotiana knightiana | reverse complement strand
TTTAAGACCCTTTCTGTACGGGTCACTTGATAATGAAATTTACATGAATATCCCTGAAGGATTTAAAATGCCTAAAGCATATTCAAAATCTCAGGAAATGTACTCAATCAGATTACAAAGATCTTTGTACGGTTTAAAGCAATTTGGGCGTATGTGGTATAATCGCCTGAGTGAATATTTGCTGAAAGAAAATTATATAAATGATGTTATTTGTCCATGTATTTTTATAAAGAAAACGACATCATAATTTGTTATACTTGTTTATGTTGATGACATAAATCTTGTTGGAACTCCATAAGAGCTCCAAAAGGCAATTGAATATATTAATAAAGAATTTGAGATGAAAGATCTTGGAAAGACAAAACTTTATCTTGTTCTACAAATTAAACATTTAGCAGACGGGTCTTTATCCATCAATCTGCCTATACAGAAAGGGTCTTAAACGCTTTTACATGGACAAAGCGCACCCATTGAGTACACTAATGGTTGTTCGATCACTTGAAGTGAATAAGGATTTGTTCCGACCTCAAGAAGAGAACGAGGAACTCCTTGGTTCCGAAGTACCATATCTCAGTGCAATTAGTGCACTAATGTATCTTGCTAATGCTACAAGGCCTGACATAGCATTTTCTATTAATTTACTAGCAAGATACAGTTCTTCTCCTACACAGAGACATTGGAATGGGATTAAGCATATATTGAGATATTTTAAAGGGAACTCTTGATATGGGTTTGTTTTATGCTAACAAAGATAGTGCAGATCTTGTTGGTTATGCAGATGCAGGTTATTTATCTGATCCCCATAAAGCTCGATCTCAAACCGGGTACATATTTACTTATGGAGGTACTGTCATATCATGGCGCTCCACAAAGCAATCTATTGTTTCTACTTCTTCAAATCATGTTGAGATAATAGCTATTCATGAAGCAAGTAGGGAATGCGTATGGTTGAGATTAATAATTTATTTTATTCGAGAAAAATATGATTTGAAATGTGAGAAAAGACCCACAATTTTATACAAAGACCATGCTACATGCATAGCCCAATTGAAAGGAGGATTTATAAAAGGTGATAAAACGAAGCACATTTCACCAAAATTATTCTACACACACGATCTTCAGAAAAATGGTGACATTGATGTGCAACAAATCCGTTCAAGTGACAATCCGGCAAATTTATTCACTAAATCTTTGCCAACGTCAACTTTTGAGAAGATGGTATACAAGATTGGAATGCGGAGACTCAAATATTTGAAACAAGATTTTCATCGGGGGGAGTAAAATACGCGATGCACTCTTTTTTCCTCTAAGGTTTTTACCCGCATGATTTTTCTTATAAGTTTTTTAATGAGGCACCTAGCAATGCGTATTACTAAATATGTGTACTCTCTTTCCTTCACTAGGACTTTTTTTCCACGGAGTTTTTCCTAGTAAGGTTTTAATGAGGCACATTATCTTTTAATGAATATCCAAGGGGGAGTGTTATAAATATATATATTATATTATGGATGCTCATTTAGTACTCCATTGTAAATAAGCTTCCTGAAGAAGCTTATCCATAGGGGACACTGCCGTAAATATGTTTATCTATTTAGTACTCTATTGGAAATAAGCCTCCTGAAGAAGCTTATCATTTTTGTACTCCGTTATGGATAAACATTACCCCCGATAGAAGATTATCTACATCTGGTACAGTAGCAGCTTACACAACAGCTTCCTTTCTTCTATAAATAGAGAAAATTTCAGTTCATTATGTACATCAATTTGAAAGTTAAATAATATATTAGTTTCTCTCTATACTTGCATTTGGTTTATTTACTTTACAGTCGTTATTTTATAACAACATGTACACATAAGTAAAATCATAGTAAACAAATTGTCATAAAAGAAGAATACAAAACAAAAAACAATTTCAAGCGATAACATAAAAATCTATATACTAATTAACTTTCTCATGTAGAAACTTTTATAGAACTCATCATTTCAAAATTTACAAATACCAAAATATAAAGATACAATTAGAATAATATACATAAGATAGTATATTATATATATAAAACACAAAATAATAAGTTGGTTGCTTTTTAATAAAATAATATAAGGCTTATCTCTTAATACTTTTGATGAATTCAAAATTTTAATTTAGTAATAAAATATTGCATTATTTAAAATTTCAAAATACAAAATGAGAAAACTAATCAAATATTACAGTACAAAAGAATGCACGAGAAGAGGGGGATAACGATAATTTTATGATATTTATATTTTGAATTAATTAATAAATAAATAACAGTCAAAAAAATTATTGATAAATTTAGACAATTAAAATTTTTTGAACAGTATAACATAAGTTTAAAAAAATAAAAATATTTTCAGAGTAAGAAAATATATATTTATATTATATCAAAAGAAAAGTAGTATCAAAATATTAAGCAAATTGACAAGTTAATAAAAAGTCATATTAGTAAATGTATAGTACCAATTACTTTCCAATTTAATAATAATAAAGAAAATAAGGAACAAACAATTTATATTTCTGTATACTATATTAAATAATAAAATAACAACTAATCTTTATTAAAATAATATGACATATTAGATCGTAATTTTATAAATTAATATTCTGTCAAATTATCCGCGTATCGCCGAGTTCTAACACTAGTCAATCAATAAAAAAGAAAAAAAGTAGAGGCATACTTTCTTTCATTTCAACCACTACTACGAGCCCATTTGGATTAGCTGGAAAAAAAATAGCTTTTAAGCTTGGTGCTTAAAAGTGTCAAGACCCAAAATCTATTAAAGGTCGTGATGGCGCAGGACACCGCCGTCAGGCAAGCCAACAATAAATACTTAATTTGGTTCTCATTTTAATATTTCTGAAATCATATCTTCCTTCAATTAAATAGTAAAGGATGGAATTTGCAGAGTAAATAATAATATTTTTAACAATTACAATACAGGACAACCCATAATCACCCCCAAAACCCGGTGTCACAAGTGCATGAGAATCAACTAGGAATGTAAAATAAAATACAACATCTGTCCAGGATACAAATTAGACGGGAAAAATATAAATACTCTGAAGGAGACTCTGCTGGTTACGAGTCGTAATATGGAATGCAACTCACTTAAGTCCCCACATGTATATACGCCTCTGCTCTCACAAGGCCACTTAGACATATATGTACCTGCACAAATATGTGCATCAAGTGTAGTATGAGTACGCAAAACAACGTGTACCTAGTAAGTATCTAGCCTAACCCCAGAGAAATAGTGATGAGGGGTCAACGTCGACACTTATTAGTGGTCCAATAATATCTGGTATGGTAAAGAGGTAAATAAATATGAGGCAGAGTAAATAAATGAAATAAATAAGTATAAAATACATGGTACAAATTCTCCTTCTTTACGATGAACTCAAGCTCTTCAATAGAAATTCCCTCCTTAACCGGAGCATATATCTAGATATAGTGAATCTCATCAAATCGATTGTCATAATTCAAATCAGGAAAACTCCCAGATACACTGGCTTCTTGCCAAATATTACGCACGATTCCATGATGATATGTTATAGAAAATGTCGAGGCGTACAACCTGATCCAACATAAATATTTAAATTGTGCACTACCGAGGGTCGAACGGCACGAACTATAGATGCATCTACTAATTGCCAAGGCGAACGGCCCGCTCCCATGAGAGTGTGATACATAAATCCTGCCGAGGTGAACGACCCGATCCCATAAGATGTGAAATACATAATCCTGCCGAGGCGAACGGCCCGATCCCATTAGAATAAGAAGCTTTGACGGGTCCTTGACCCCACTACCGAATAAACGTGAGAGTTGTAATTTCTTTAACAAAAACCTTTCAATGGAATATATATATATCACAGAAATATGCCGTAAGAGGATTAAAATTATTCAGTGACTAATCATGAACTCGTCAAGTCTCTACAATATCAAGTCTAGTCTTAAGTAGTAAAGTAAAACTGAGGAATGTAATAGGCGAGAGACTGCTCAAATAATACAGCTATAGCATAATGTGAACCGAGGCCTACCCGGATAATAACATGAATGTAGCTACATACGGGCTCTCGTCAACTCGCGCGTACGTAGACCCCACAACAAGTAGCACAAATCAATATACAATACCTAGGGATAATTTTCCCCTCACAAGGTTAGACAGGAGACTTATCTCATCTCAAAGCTTACTTTCCGGTCCAAAAATTGTGCTTTAAATCCTCAACTCGGTGCCAAACGACCCGAAGCTAGTCAAACATAATATAAAATAGTCAATACATTCTCAAGAGTTCACATCCTAGCTATTAAGGTGATTTTCCAACCCAAATTGATGATTTCCTAAAATTCACCCGGACCCACGTTCCCGGATTCTAGAAAATTTTGAAAATAAACACTACACATAACATTATGAACTAAAATATATGATTTATTCTCAGTTCCATGCCTAAATTCGTGGTCAAAATTCAAAAATATAAATTTCTAGGTTTTCCTTCAAAATCCCAAATTTCTACAAATTTTCGTGTCTAAATCCATATGCAATCTAAGTATTTAACTTGAAATAGGTGTGAGTCACTTACCTTGACATAGATGATGAATATGGAGCTCCAAGATTGCTCCAAAACCATCTCCCATGGAGGAAATGAAATGAAAATGGCAAAAATCCAGTTTTAAACAACTCACTGCCCAGTCTGACCTTTCTTTGTGAATGCGGCATAGCCCTCGCGTTCATAAAGCTCAACAACCCCATGCCCAAAAATCACTTTTCGCATTCGCGATCCTCTGATTGCGTTCGCGAAGGCCAGCTTCCCTTCCCCTTCGCGCTCGCGTTCCCATCTTCACGTTCGCGTAGGCCAAACAGCCTTAAGCCCAGCTCCCTCCCCTTCTTCTTCGCGTTCGCGTTGCCTTGACCGCGTTTGCGAAGGCTAAATCTCAGCAGCCCCAAAGTCCTTCTTCGTGAACGCGGGATTCCCTTCACGTTCGCGAAGGAGGAAACCAGACACAAGTACAGTAGTTCCAAACAGCCTGAAACGATCCGAAACCATCCCAAAACACACCTGAGGCCCCCGTCCAATCACACAAACCAGTCCCATAACATAACATGGACCTGCTCGACACCTCAAATCACATAAAACAACATCAAAATCATGAATCGCACCCCAATTCAAGCTTAATGAACTTTAGAACTTCAAACTTCTACATTCGATGCTGAAACCCAT
This sequence comes from Nicotiana knightiana, assembly GCA_005239525.1. Lineage (NCBI taxonomy): Eukaryota > Viridiplantae > Streptophyta > Magnoliopsida > Solanales > Solanaceae > Nicotiana > Nicotiana knightiana. Next base: position 37,220 of record ML377941.1, on the reverse strand, counting down.
CGAATCACGTCTGATTGACCTCATATTTTGCACACAAGTCACATTTGACATTACGGACCTACTCCAACTTCCGTAATCAGAATTCGACCCCAATATCAAAAAGTCCACTCCCAGTCAAACTTCTCAAAAACCTTCAAATTTCTAACTATCGCCAAATGACCCTGAAATGACCTACAGACCTTCAAATCCACTTCCGGACGCGCTCCCGATACTAGAATCACCATACAAAGCTATTCCCAAATTCGGAATCCCAAACAGACGTCGATAACATTGAAATACACCTCAACCCTCAAATTTATGAAATTCTTCCAAAATGCCAACTTTCCACAATAGGCGCCGAAACGCTCCCGGGTCATCCAAAACCTGATCCGGACATACACCCAAGTCTAAAATCATCATACGAACCTGTTGGAACCTTCAGATCCCTATTCCGAGGTTGTTTACTCAAAAATCACATGTTAGTCAATTCCTCCAGCTTAAGGCTTTCGAAATTAGAATTTTCTTTCCAAATCAACTCCGAACTTTCCGAAATTCAACTCCGATCACATGCACAAGTCACAATACCTGAAGTGAATCTGCTCATGGCCTCAAACCGCCGAACGACGTGCAAGAGCTTAAAACGATTGGTCGGGTCGTTATATTCTCTCCCACTTAAATATACGTTCGTCCTCGAACGTGCTAAGAACTGCTCTGGAGTTGTCTGAAATTACTGTTTAACACTTCATTCACATATCCATGCAATCACAACTCAGTTGATCACATTAGCTCGAGCCAATCCAATGATTCTCCCTTTTATTTAGTCAAATAAGCCTTAGAACCAAATTCAAACATTTGAAATTCTCTACCAGGTCTGTTTCCAACATACGAACACCGTATCTATCACTACACGATGTACCAATACATGATTGTATACTATTTTTGAATTCACACAATGCATCGCAATATTCACATGACCATAATGACATCCCCTGGCAACAATAGCCGAAATCCCACGAATCGGATGCCCACAACACACCTCCTGAAGCATATAAATCCCGTTTCAGCTCTCGCAATATTGCCACAACAGAAAAGATGTGTAGAAACTCATAACCACCTGCCGAATCACAACTCATGGAGTCTCTCCTCCTCAACAAGAACCACTACCTCATTCTAAACTGAATATGGATATTTACACTTAATGTGCCTCATATATAAATCTGATCGCAATCCCAGGTCCAAAAATCTCGTCTCACCTAGTACAAGTGTCACGACCCGAAAACCACTAGTCGTGATGGCACCTAACTCGATCCACTAGGTAAGACAACTAACAATCAATACAATCCAAATGAAATTTATAGGAAACAATGAAGAATTATCTGAACATTTACATATTAACCCAAGGAATGGTAGTATGAGTCATGAGCTTCTAAGAATTTGAAAATTACAAAGCAAGTACAAATAAATACACGATCTGTTTGAAAGTTACACAAACAGATTAGCAAAATCTAAAACTACCAAGGACAAGTGGTAGCTATATTTCGGAATGCACGAACATCTTCAGAGTCAACTCCTGACATCACCAGCAGCTCCACTCCAAAATCTGCACGCAAGGTGCAGAAGTGTAGTATGAGTAAAACCGACCCCATGTACCCAGTAAGTATCTTGTATAACCTCGTCGAAGTACTGACGAGGCGTTTTAGTTAAAAGATACTCACTGATAAGACCCCCACTGTAAACTAGTAATAGAACTATACTACGACATAACAAAAAAGAGTACACGAAACAAATATGCAAGCAATAATTGAGTACTAGAAGAGATTCCAATTTAACCTTTTCCGATATCTAGACCAATCTTTTCCTTAGAACGAAAACCAATAACCACAATAATCACTCCATAACTTTCATAGTGTGAGGAATGTACTCAGATGTCAAATCAATTTCACGGCAACACCCTTCGTGTATTTATCTCATCCTTAGTAAATATGCGAATAACAGTACCAACCGGATGGCAGAAATGGCGATAACAGAAATGACAAAGTAGGAAATAAGCAAGAAGCAATAATGAACGGGGATATACACATGGACAACAGTAATAGTACTAGGAGTAAAGCATAGGAGTAATGACAACAATTAGGAAGGAAGAGTATAAACATCAACTAACTAGCATGGTAGAGGCCTAGATATAGATATAACAAATAAGAAAGGGGACACATGATCTTTATAAGTTAACAAGTAGAGACATGAATGAATAACATGATAAAAGACCTATACTTAAATGCGACAGAACAGATATGACATGGATGTAATTATAACAGCAGGAAGTAGGCATGATATTTGGAAGTTAAGCAAGTAGAAGGCATGGGCAACACAACAACAATTGAGATATAGAACAAAGACAGAACAGTAACTACAAGTCAAATAAGAACCATAAGTACGACAATAACAACTCAAGGTAAAGACATGAAGATATCTACAAGAAAAGGATATCAAGACATAATGCATGTCCCTTGTCCTCACTTGCACGGAAATACCCTTCGTTCCATGAACTCTTAATAACATAAAATCATGATAATATAAATGCAATGGCACGGTATCACCCTTCGTGCTTTTACTCTCAAATGAAATGTCACGGCATCACCCTTCATGCTTTACACTCACATAACATGGAACGGCGTCACCCTTCGTGTTTTTACTCTCAAATGATATGGCACAGCATCACCCTTCGTGCTTTACACTCTCCCTCACATGATTATATATATATAATGGCACGGCATCACCCTTCGTGCGTTACAATCTTCCTTACCAAGCATATGTATATCAATGTCAAACAAGGTAGGAAGCATAAATAACATCAAGGAGAGTGTTTAAATGAATATTCCAAATGAACCCCATTCACAACTTTCAAGCCAACAATAGTTTAATAAACTCTCAAGAACCATGATGTTTAAGTATTTCAACAAATTTCAAGAATGATCTACAACACGATTATAGAATATAAAATCTCAAGAATATCGGCCGTAACAATGTATTAATGATTAAGCATAATGATAACTGAATTAGACATAACAATATTTTCTCAGAATTTCCGTCAAATTTTGATCAAGTTATAATAAACAAAATCTTGGTTTCTAACATTTAATTCTATTTTCTTAGTATCTATGACTCAAGTAAGACATGAAGCAAGAAGGTCACTGTCACGACCCAAACCGGAGGGTAGCGACGAGCACCCGGTACTTTACTCAACCGAATACCAACGTAACATATCTTTCTTATCATACTATCATGGGTAAATGAGTCAAAAGGGTCATCATGACATAACCGGAATAAAACATAAGGGAATGCTAGACATAGGACGACCGAACATGATATAGAAACTTATACATGTGACATACGAGCCTATAAGGCCGACATGATCATTTGTAAACTCAAAACATAAGCCGACAAGGCCATATAAGTATCCATATACCTGACATCTGTCTACAAGCCTCTAAGAGTACATAAACAACATAAAGGTCGGGACAAGGCCCCGCCATACCAATCAATACATGTCCAAATCATGCTGACCAAATAGGAAACTCCGAAGAAAGTGGAGTGCACCAACACCTTCCCCTAAGCTGATAGCCTACTAGAAGGACTGTCAACATGTCTATCGAGACTTGCAGGCATGAAACGCAGGGTCCCCAGGCAAAAGGGACGTCACTACGAATAAATTACTAAGTATGTAAGGTAAAAAAAGCATAAATAAGAACAGTAATGTAAAGAGAGATATATGAGATACAACATGTAGCATTTGGCTGCCTATGAGAGATACTGGCATGAAATGCATGATACATATATATATATATAATCTTTTAAAAACATACACCTCTGTGGGCATCATCATCATCATATCGTACCCGGCCTCGAAGAGGACTCGGTAAAAATGTACCCGGCTTTAAACAGGACTCGGTAAAAACGTACCCGGCCATCATAAGGCTCGGTAGAATCGTACCCAGCCACGTGGAGCTCGGTAAACCCAACTGATCAGTGTTTTCACAATAGGTGTCGTACCCGGCCGACTATAGTGCGGCTCGGTAGAGTAAAGTAGATACATATATAATGCATGCTGGACTCATGGAATCACGTTTTAAACCTTTCGGAGTGACATAAGGTCATTGCACCTTCGATTAACATTATGGACATCATACCATCAATATGAACTTCACTAAGATATCTACAACAAAAGGATATCACGACATAAAGCATGTCCCTCGTCCTCACTTGCACGGAAATACCCTTCGTGCCATGAACTCGTAATAACATATAATCATGATAATATAAATGCAATGGCACGACAATACCCTTCGTGATTTTACTCTCAAATGAAATGGAACGACATCACTGTTCGTGCTTTTACTCTCAAATGAAATGGCACGACATCACCTTTCGTGCTTTACACTAACATAACATGGCAGGACATCACCCTTCGTGCTTTTGCTCTTAAATGATATGGCACGGCATCACCCTTCATACTTTACACTCTCCCTCACATGATAATATATATATATATATATATAAAATTACACGGCATCACCCTTCGTGCTTTACACTCTTCCTTACCAAGTATATGTATATCAATGTCAAACAAGGTAGGAAGTATAAATAACGTCAATGAGAGTGTCTAAATGAATATTCCAAATGAACCCCATTCACAACTTTCAAGCCAACAATAGTTCAATAAACTCTCAAGAACCTTATTATTTAAGTATTTCAACAAATCTCAAGAATGATCTACAACACGAGTATAGAATCTAAAATCTCAAGAATATCAGACATAACAATGTATTAATGATTAAGCATAATGATGACTAAATTAGACACAACAATATTTTCTCAGAATTTCCGTCAAATTTTGATCAAGTTATAATAAACAAAATATTGGTTTCTAACATTTAACTCTATATACTTAGTATCTATTAGTCAAGTAAGACATGAAGCAAGAAGGTCACTGCAAATCGGAGGGCTACGACGTGCACCCGGTACTTTACTCAACCGAGTACAACGTAACAATCTTTCTTATCGTACTATCATGGGTAAATGGGCCAAAAGGGTCATCATGACATAACCAGAATAAAACATAAGGGAATGCTAGACATAGGATGACCTAACATGATATAGAAACTTATACATGTGACATACGGGCCTATAAGGCCGACATGATCAATTGTAAACTCAAACAAAAGGCCGACAAGGCCATACAAGTATCCATATACCTGACATCTATCTACAAGCCTTTAAGAGTACATAAATATCATAAAGGTCGGGACAGGGCCCCGCCATACCAATCAATACATGCCCAAATCATACTGACCAGTGTCAAACAAGGTAGGAAGCATAAATAACGTCAAAGAGAGTGTTTAAATGAATATTCCAAACGAACACCATTCATAACTTTCAAGCCAACAATAGTTCAATAAACTCTTAAGAACCTTATTATTAAGTATTTTAACAAATCTCAAGAATGATCTACAACACGAGTATAGAATCTAATATCTCAAGAATATTGGCCGTAACAATGTATTAATGATCAAGCATAATGATGAGTGAATTAAACACAACAATGTTTTTTTAGAATTTCCGCCAAATTTTGATCAAGTTATAATAAAGTAAATCTTGGTTTCTAACATTTAATTCTATATTCTTAGTATCTATGAGTCAAGTAAGACATAAAGCAAGAAGGTCACGTAGTTCTACAAGGCACAATGCATAGAATAATCTACCCCCCAAGCATGATTAACTCTGGCACATGCATATATACTCGTCACCTCATATACGTATCACCCCCGCACGTAGCAAATAATGTCAAATAGTAGGAAAAATTCCCTCAACAAAGTTAGGCAAGACACCTACCTCCAACAAGCCAAGTCGATACATTATAAGTGTCATCCCGCTCAATCATCCTCCGAACGGCTCGAAACTAGACAAAAGCAACTCAAATATATCAAATAATTCTCAAGGAAACAAACCCAATCGATAAAGGTCGAATCTTTAATCAAAACCTAAAATCGACCAAAAATCACACTCGGACCCGATCCTCGTAACCCGACAAAACTCACAAAATTCGATAACCCATTCAATTACGAGTCCAACCATGCTAGTTTCACTCAAAGTCGACTCCGAATCGATGATCAAAATTCAAAAATCCACATTATGAAACTTTAGGCCAAAATCCCCAATTTTCTCTTTAAAGTTCATCAACCAAAAGCTAAAATCGAATATAAATTCACAAAATATAACCAAAATCGAGTAGATAACACTTACCCCAATTCATATGGTTAAAATCGTCTCCAAAAGTTGTCAAAATCGGAGCTCCGCAACTCAAAATATGACCAAATGAACAACCATCAATATTAAGTATTTTGCCCAGCTGTTCTACCTCGTTTCATATGCCAAACGATCTCGAAACTCACTTTTGATACCTCCAATAGATTCCTTGTGAAATTTCATTTAAGTTAGGCTTATAATGAAGGAGATATGTTGGTTTCAATATTTGAAAATAGTGCAGATTTTTAAATACGAAGTTAGTGGCAATTGCGTAATTAATTTGAAAAATTTGGCAATCCAATTCTTAGTAAAATGACCATAAACTCCTCATAAGATGTCCAAATTCGATGATTCTTTTTTCCATGGCTCCATAATTACGATACGGATCTGGTTCTTCAATAAAAACAGTAATTGGATCTAATTTGCTTAATGTGGTACCATTGATCCTTGAATAAACAACGTTGAAACATAAGAAAAACGAGCGCAACACAACTCAAACCTATCTGAAACTCATCCGAGCCCCTCGAGACTGTATGAACGTACCAAAAAGTCCCATAACATAACACGGACCTACTCAAGGACTCAAATCACGCGTAACAACTTTGAAATGACAAATCGCACCTCAAATCAAATTTAATGAACCTTCGAACTTTCAAAGACTCGTGCCGAAACATATTAAATCAACTCGGAATGAACTCAAATTTTTCACACAAGTCCCAAGGGACATAGTGAAGCTATTTCAATCCCCAAAACAACAATTCGAACCTGATACCATCAAATTCATCTCTCGGTCAAACTTGTGAACTTTTCAAACCTTCAAATTTTCCACTTTCGCCAATTAATACGGAATCCTTCTAGAAATATCCAAATGCAAATTCGGGCATACGCTCGAGTGGAAATCACCATCATGATCTGACTGAACCATCTAAACTCCAATCTGAGGTCAAATGCTAAAAAGTCAAACTTGGTTAACTCTTCCAACTTAAAGCTTCAGTTCATGAAATTCATTCTTCCAAATCGATTTCGAATAACCTGAAAACCAAAATCGTCGATTCATACAAGCCATAATACATCATGCAGAGATACTCGTGCCCTCAAATTACCGAGCAAAGTGCAAATGCTCAAAACGACCAGTCGGTGGTTACATTCTCCCCCACTTAAACACACGTTCGTCCTCGAACGTGCCAAGAGTCGTTCCAAGGACATCAAATCACGGTGTAACCTTACCATGTACATACGGGGGGTGATCCCACGTCACCCTGCTCCATACAAGCCTGCAAACACAACATAACTAGAGATCTTTACTTCAACCTTGGTCATTAACCTTAGAACCCAATCTCCAACATCCAGAATTTATTACAAGACTCAAATCTCGCATCTACCTACTGTATAAGTCTAAACAAGTGGTGCCAATCCATAATCATAACCCAAGATGTGATCACATGATATACCACATCACTCGGATACTAGCGGCAGTACCTATAGTAAATCTCATATATAAAAAAAACCTTGTTCAAAACCTCTGTAAACTACCGATGCTGAAAGAAAAATGCAGAATCTCTTAACCACTCATCTGATCAATAAGACAAGTAGTTCACTCATATGCCCAGGGTCATTGCCTAAATCCTTAGTGGAAATATGGTATCATTCTTCCAAACATTTCTTATCCCGATACGATAGTACAAATCTCAGGTCTAGAAATCTCATCTCAGCTAAAAGAAGCAGCTCAACCGGTAAGTCTCGCTAAAGACCATATGGAGCCCCACACAATGCAGTACAGTACACCAACAAGTAATAATTCAGACATGACAAATAATAGTAAGAAAGTTGAATAAGAAGGCTACTAAGCAAGTTAAGCAGGCATGGAAACTATTTTCAATAAAGTGAAAGAAAAATACACGAAGTAAGCATCAGGAGTTACATTTCATCACAGTATCGTTGCGGCGTGCAACCCGATCACATCATATCAATCCACATAGGGTACCCATCGAGCCATAATACTCGGGCTCACTGATCACATGTGCATCAACCTCAAGTACAATAACAGTGCACAAAATATAACTGTGGGAAAATTATTAGGAACAAACAATACTGAGAAAGATAAGCACAACTATGGTGCAATAAACAAATCAATATCATGAAGGCCATCTCGCCCATAATGCCATGAGGCCTAAACTGAATCACAATATGCGTGCGAAGAATCATGTAACCCTCACAACCCGTCATAGCATAAGAGGGAAACACATAACATAGACCAAGGCGCGAATAGAATCTATTCCGCCAATAATCTACCTGTGGTAACAACCGCGTAGGAGAAAACAAATCCGATCCGATACAGAATACACATCCTCATTAGGCTCTCAGATAATTCTCAACTAGATTCCGATCATTCCCAAACAGGAAAATAACCTTCCACAAGCCCATATCAACTTTTCCATAACACATACCATCAATCACCCAATCTCCACATTCCTTCACAAGTCGCAAATAAGGAATAGTCTTCCACGAGAACATCCAATCTCTGAACCTCTTGTATACTAGAATTTCCATACCCGATCTCAACATCTCTACTCAAATAACTGATGCGTCATTCATACTCCATCATCTTACGGAAAAATACCCACAAGTCAAAGCATAATGCACCTGCCAACAGGCGAACTCTCCTCCGGTGGGAACAAATAGTGCCAAAAAAACCTTAAACACCCAAAATCGTCTGTGTCCTCAATAACTTATATCCTTCCCTCCAAAACTAAACCGCAACCTTGTACATGCAATTTTTCAACCCCACGCGGCGCATCTCCTATAACATGTCAACTCGCGACACTACGAAGTCCCATTATTAACTCTGAACCATGTGCAAATTGAACATCTCATCAACCACGAACCTTGCATTTAACTCAACCTAGGAGAACATCACCACACACAATATAGCTTCTGTACCTATAGTAAACACCAACTCCGTTCGTGGTCATAACCATGATGAATTCTTCGAAACTCATTAACACATAATCGAGTAATTAGAACCAATCGCCTCTAACTCAACTGAGTCATGCAGACTACCAACCCGAAAGTAACCCAATCTGATATGACCGCCCTGAAGGAACCTCCTGGGGACCCGAAGCCATTTCTTGCATCTCCCCAACATTGACATGTAGACCTTTCTTGACAAGGAAATACCACACATCTGATTACCATTCGCTACCGATTTCAAACCCTGCCCATACACAAATTCAGAAATCCTTAAATGCTACATATGATCTGGAGCTCGTCAGAACCTTCTCTAAACCACTCACCTTACTCTGATCTTCAATACACAACTAATACGCACCGAGAAACCCGTGATCCACTAACATATGACTATTCGAAGAAATAACCAAGCAATCCCTCGGCCCAGAAACTGATACAACGAATGATCCTATAATTCGATCGTCATTAGCGGACTCCCCACTTAGCCCGAAGCCATGGAATAAAACAACTGATAACTTACAATAACCATACTTCATTACTACCATAATACCGCAGTGAGGTTCAATTAAATCCTTCATAAGCTCATGTAATACAAACCATCTAAAACCTCAAATCATTTGCAACTCTCTCATTCATCCTCGTGACGGTCCGATCAACTATTACAGCTGATCCAAACTCAAATTGCACAAATATAACCCACTAGTAGACAAGAAATACTCCACACAACATCATAAAAAAAATTACACATCCGTAGATCATCTCACAGGTTATAACCCACCTGCTTAGCCTCAACTGACATCTCTTTAAACCCTTTCACAGCCACAACTACTACGCAATCACTTATTCTTCTTGAGTTTGAACTCACAAAAAGACATGAAAATCTACTTCACTCCATAATTAAACAATATGAAATATCCCTCAACACACCCATAACTCGAGCCAATACGTCAAATCAAAACAGAAATCAAGCACTCAATAGTCCTTTTACATCTCAAGTGAACTCTTCTCAACACCTTGGGACCATCCGAACACCTCCATCAGTCATATCATACTCATCATATAGCCATTTAGTGACTCATCGAGCCACAAATTCCACTAATAGGAACACTACTTATAAGTCCAAAAGCACGTGCTCACACGACCTAAATCCTCGTGCTCAAGTCACAACTAAAACCTGGCCTCAAGTCCTCCAGACTGGCCAATCATCCGCACAATGAAATTACATCTCGCACCTCATCCATGGGATCACAAGCCATCGATGTACAACTGATACCGAGCGCTCACATGCACATATGAATGCGTGGAAGGAATTCAAAGAGTTACGCTTCAAGCTGAATCAATACTGAACGATAAGAAAATAAAGATGGGAAATATATCCTAGATGTTCTGTAGCCTCTTGAAGATAGGCATGGACGTCATCATTCCGATCCGCAAGACTCTACTAGACACTTGCTCATGACTTGTAGAACCTATGAACCTAGAGCTCTGATACCAATATGTCACGAGCCGAAAACCACTAGTCGTGATGGCACCTAACTCGACCCGCTAGGTAAGCCAACTAACAGTTAATACAATCCAAAAATAAAGAATTATCTGAACATTTACATATTAACCCAAGGAATGGTAGTATGAGTCATGAGCTTCTAAGAATTTGAAATTTACAAAGCTGGTACAAAGAAATACACGATCTGTGTGAAGTTACAAAAATAGATTAGCAAAATCTAAAACTACCAAGGACAAGTGGCAGCTATATTTCGGAATGCACGAACATCTTCAGAGTCAACTCCCGACATCACCAGCAGCTCCACTCTAAAATCTGCACGCAAGGTGCAGAAGTGTAGTATGAGTACAACCGAGCCCATGTACCCAATAAGTATCTTGTCTAACCTCGTTGAAGTAGTGACGAGGCTTTTTAGTTAAAAGATACTCACCGATAAGACCCACACTGTAAACTAGTAATAGAACTATACTACGACATAACAGAAAAGAGTACATGAAACAAATATGCAAGCAATAACTGAGTACTAGAAGAGATCCCAATTTAACCTTTTCCGATATCTCGACCAATCTTTTCCTTGGAACGAAAACCTATAACCACAATAATCACTCCATAACTTTCATAGTGTGAGGAATGTACTCAAATGTCAAATCAATTGCACGGCAACATCCTTCGTGTATTTATCTCATCCTCACCAAATATGCGTATAACAGTACTATTCGGATGGCAGAAATGCCGATAACAGAAATGACAAAGTAGAAATAAGCAAGCATCAATAATGAACAAGGATATACACATGGGCAACAGTAATAGTACTAGGCGGAAAGCATAAGAGTAATGACAACAATTAGGAAGGAAGAGTATAAACATTAACTAACTAGCATAGTGGAAGACTAGATATAGATATAACAAATAATAAAAGGGACACATGATCTTTACAAGTTAACAAATAGAGACATGAATGACCAACACGATAGATGTCACGACCCAATTTACCCTCCAGAGGTATCGTGACGGCACCTAGTCTCTACGACTAGGTAAGCCTAATTAGCGGATAAAACTTAATTAGCTATACGATAAATAAAGAAATAAAAGACATGGAATCTGAATAATCATAACGATGTCGCTCGGCTCGTACAAAATATAACTCCCAAACACCCGGAATGTCATAGACAGTCACAAGCTTCTAACACTACTGTAGCTCTAACAAAAACTGGAAAGTACATAAGAAAAATCTCTATAAGATAGAATGGAAGGGAACTTGGAGGATTCTGCGGATGCGGCAGAAATACCTTGCAGTCTCCTAGAGTCAGCAGCAACGACTACCCACAAGGCTGATAGCTCATACCTGGATCTGCACACAAAAACATGTGCAGGAAAGGGCATGAGTACACCATATTTGGTACCCATTAAGTGCCAAGCCTAACCCGGGTCAAGTAGTGACGAGGTCAGGTTAAGGCTCTACTGGATTTCTAAATAAGTCAACTTAAAACATCACAAAAGATAGGTAATGTCTATAGTAAGCAATTTAAGAAAATAATATAAAGTTTTACAGTAAAGAGAGTCCTCGGCTCAACACAATGTATCACAAAGTGGAATCCCCCAGGATACCGTCCCATAGTTCCAAATGATTATGCAATACAGGGAGATCTCCCAGAATACGTCCGTAGTCCCAAAATAAATATGCAGTACATGGGGATCTCCCGGAATATGTCTGTAGTCCCAATTTAAGTATGCAGTATAGGGGGATCTCCCGGAATACGTCTGTAGTCCCAATTTAAATATGCAGTACAAGGGGATCTCCCGGAATACGTCCGTAGTCCCAATTTAAATATGAAGTACAGGAGGATATCCCAAAATACGTCCGTAGTCCCAATTTAAATATGCGATGCAGGATGAATGCCAAGAATAACATCAATTTATATAGTTAATCTAATCACAGGTAAGGAAAGCAGTAATCTAGCTAAGCATGGTACACAGAGTATCAAATAGACAACTAGACATGTAGGCATGCTTTCCTAAACTAAGCAAAACAGTTTAATACAGTAAGGCATATTTAATAGAAGAAAGAATAGTTCATAATTTAGGAAGGGAAACATGGGATTTTTACAATAATGACACGTGTATGTACTCGTCACCTCACGTACACGGCACCCACATAACAATAAATGTCAAAGCAACCTAAGGGGAAGTCCCCAACGCAGAGTTAGGCCAGCCACTTACCTCGACTGCTCAAATCAACTCAAAATCACGTTCTTGCCATGAGTACCAAACTCCGAATGGCCCGAATCTATTCAAATAAGTTACATAATGTAAATATCACTACAAGCAACTAGTTTAACAAATCAATTTGAAACTAAAGCGCGAAATTAGGAAAATTGCCCAAAAAGTCTCCCGGGCCCACGACTCGGAATCGGGTAAAAGTCACAAATTCCGAATACCCATTCACTCACGAGTACACTTAATCAAAAATCATCAAAATCCAACGTCAAAATCTCACTCAAAACTCTGATTCTCAATTGGGGAACTTTTCTCCCATTTTCAAACCTTTCCCATAATTTTCCTTAATTAGATTGAAGAACTTACTATAGATTGATGAAATACAAATGAAGTAGGATTAGGAATCGATACCTATTCCCGAGATCCAAATCGATTTTAGAAGTTATGAACTCAAACCCTCGATTTTTCTTATTTCTGCCCAGCGCTGCTCGCACCTGTGCTCCAGGACCGCACCTGCGGTCCCGCTTCTGTGGCCTGGGCTCCGCATCTACGAAAATCACTAATATCCTCAAGCTCCGCATCTGTGGCACTTTCTTCGCAGATGCGGTTCCGCTTCTGCGGTCCATGAGCCGCATCTGCGACCACTGACCCCTAAGCCTAAGACTGCACCTGCGACACTTTCTTCGCAGATGCGGTTCCGCTTTTGCGGTCATGAGCCGCATCTGCGACCACGACCCCTAAGCCTAAGACCGCACCTGCGACTCCTCCCTTCACTTGTGCGGAACCGCACCTGTGGTCCAACCTCCGCAGGTGCGTAAATGACAAGTTCAGCAACACCAGCAATAGCCTAAGTCCAAAATTCTTCCCGTGGAGCATCCGAAACACACCCGAGGCCCCCGGGACCTCAACCAAAACCACCAACCAATCCCATAACCTCATTCAAACTTAGTCGAGCCTTCAAATCACATCACATAACATCAAAAACAAGGATTACACACGGATTCAAGCCTAAGGACTTAACATTCTTTCCAAATCTACACACGATGTCGGAACACGTCAAGACTAGTCCAAATGACCTCAAATTTTACATACATGTCACAAATGACACCAAACCTACAGCCACTCCCGTAATTCCATTCTGAGTCCGATATCAAAATTTCACCTCTTGGCCGAAATCGTCGAAAATCTAACTTTCGCCAATTCAAGCCTAAATCTACTACAGACCTCGAAAACACATTCTGGACGCGCTCCTAACCCCAAAATCACTCAACGGAGCTAACGGAGTCGAAGGAATTCCATTCTAGATTCATCTTCATACAGTTCTGACTACGGTCTGATTTCTAAGGCTTAAACTCATAATTAGGGACTAAGTGTCCCAAAGCTCTCCGAATTACATAGCTAATCTCTCCGGCAAGTCCCAATAGCAGAAAAAAATGTGGGGAAAGCAGTTATTAGGGGATCGGGGCTCTAACTCTCAAAACGATCGGCCCGGTCGTTACATCCTCATCCTCTTAAAACATTTGTTCATCCTTGAACGAGTATAAAGACATACCTGAAGCTGTGAAAAGATGAGGGTACTGGTTGTGCATATCCTGCTCGGCATCCCAAGTCGCCTCCTCGACCGGTTGACCCCTCCACTGGACTTTTACTGATGCAATGTTCTTTGACCTGAACTTTGTGACCTGCCTATCCAAAATGGCTACTGGCTCCTCGACATAAGATAGATCCTTGTCCAACTGGATTGAGCTGAAATCCAATACATGAGCCGGATCACCGTGATACTTCCGGAGCATAGATACGTGGAATACCGGATGAACTCTTGCTAGACTGGGAGGTAAGGCAAGCTCATACGCAACATCCCCAACGCGCCGCAATATCTCAAATGGGCCAATGAACCTCGGACTCAGCTTGCCCTTCTTCCCGAACCTCATGAGGCCCTTCATAGGCGATACCCGAAGCAAAACTCGATCACCAGTCATAAATGCCACATCTCGAACCTTCTGGTCCGCATAAATCTTCTGCCTGGACTGGGTTGTGCAAATTCTCTCCTGATTCACCTTGTCCAAGGCATCCTGGACTAAATCTGTACCCAACAATCGAGTCTTGCCCGGCTCAAACCAACTTACTAGGGACCGGCACCGCCCACCATACAAAGCCTCATACGGTGCCATCTAAATGCTGGACTGGTAATTGTTGTTATAGGCAAACTCTGCGAGTCACAAGAACTGGTCCCATGACCCTCTGAACTCCATCACACAGGCGCAGAGCATGTCCTCCAGAATCTGAATTGTGCGCTCGGACTGCCCGTCCGTCTGATGGTGGAAGGTTGTGCTCAGCTCCACCCTGGTGCCCAGCTACTGTTGTACGGCTCTCCATAACCGTGATGTGAACTAAGTACCTCTATCTGAGATGATAGATACTGGAATACCGAGAAGGCAGACGATCTCTCATATATAGATCTCAGCCAATCTCTCAGAAGAATAAATGGTCAGCACCAGAATGAAATGAGCTGACTTGGTCAGCCGATCCACGATCACCCAAATAGTATCGAACTTTCTCAACGTCCGTGGAAGTCCAACTACAAAGTCATGGTGATCCGCTCCCATTTCCACTCGGGGATCTCTAACCTCTGAAGTAATCCTCCTGGTCTCTGATGTTCATATTTGACTTGCTAACAGTTGAGACACTTGGCCACAAATCCAACTATATCTTTTTTCATCCTCCTCCACCAATAGTGTTGTCTCAGTTCCTGGTACATCTTCGCGGCACCCGGATGAATGGAGTATCGCGAGCTATGGGCCTCCTCAAGAATCAGCTCCTGAAGCCCATCCACATTGGGCACACAAATCCGACCCTGCATCCTCATCACGCTATCATCACTTATAGTCACATCCCTGGCATCACCCCACCGGACCCTATACTAAACAACCAGAAGGTGGGGATCATCATACTAACGCTCCCTGATGAGGTCATAAAGAGAAGACCGAGCAACCACACAAGCTAATACCCGACAAGTCTCTAAAATATCCAACCTCACGAACTGGCTGGCTAAAGACTGAACATCCAAGGCTAAAGGCGTCTCAGCTGCTGGAAGATGTGCCAAGCTCCCCAAACTCTCTGCCCGGCGACTCAAGGCGTCGGCCACTACATTGGCCTTCCTTAGGTGGTATAATATAGTGATATCATAGTCTTTAAGTAGCTCCAACTACCTCCGCTGACGTATATTAAGGTCCTTAAGCCTGAACAAGTGCTGCAAACTCCGGTGATCAGTGTAAATCTCACAGGGAACACCGTGCAAATAATGACGCCAGACCTTCAGGGCGTGAACAATAGCTGCTAAATCGAGGTCATGAACCGGATAATTCTTCTCATGCACCTTCAACTACCTGGACGCGTAGGCGATCACCCTACCGTCCTGCATCAACACTGCTCCAAGGCCAATCATCGAGGCATCACAATAGATAGTGTATGACCCCGAACCTATAGGCAACACTAATACTAGGGCTGTAGTCAAGGCTGTCTTGAGCTTCTGAAAGATCTCCTCACACCCCTTGGTCCACCTGAACGAAGCACCCTTCTGGGTCAGTCTGGTTATAGGTGCTGCAATAGATGAAAATCCCTCTACAAAGCGATGGTAGTATCCTGCCAAACCAAGGAAACTGTGGATCTCCGTAGCTGATGACGGTCTAGGCCAACACTGCACCGCCTCCACCTTCTTCGGATCTACCTTGATCCCATCACAAGACACTATGTGGCCCAAGAACGCCACTGAATCAAGCCAGAATTCTCACTTAGAGAATTTTTCATACAATCTCTTCTCCCTCAAAGTCTGAAGCACGATCCTCAAGTGCTGCTCATGATCCTTCCGTGATCGGGAATATACCAGGATGTCGTCAATAAACACAATGACGAAGGAATCAAGATAAGGCCACAACACACTGTGCATCAAATTCATAAAAGATGTTGGGGAATTGGTCAGCCCAAATGACATGACAAGAAACTCATAGTGACCATATCTGGTCCTGAAGGCAGTCTTCGGGATGTCCGTTTCCCGAATCTTCAACTAATGATAGCCAGATCGCAAGTTAATCTTGGAGAATACTTTGGAACCCTGTAACTGGTCGAATAAATCATCAATGCAAGGCAAAGAATACTTGTTCTTCACTGTAACCTTGTTCAGCTGCCGCTAATCAATACACATACGCATAGAGACATCCTTTTTCTTCACAAATAGTACTGGAGCACCCCAAGGTGATACACTGGGCCTGATGAAACCCTTATCAAGCAACTCCTGCAACTGCTCTTTAAACTCCTTCAACTCAGGAGGAGCCATACGGTAAGGAGGAATAGAAATGAGCTGAGTGCCCGGCAACATATCAATGCCGAAATTAATATCTCTATCGGGCGGCATACCCGGAAGATCAGCTGGAAATACATCAGGGAAGTCCCTTACTACTGGGACTGACTCAACTAAAGGGGTATTAACAATGACATCTCTCACAAAGGCCAAATACGTATCACACCCCTTCTCAACCATCCGCTGAGCCTTAAGAAATGAAATGACCCTGAGGGGAGTATACTCTAAGGTACCTCTCCACTCTAATCTCGGCAAGCCTGGCATAGCCAGCGTCACGGTCTTAGCATGACAATCAGGAATAGCATAATGGGGAGACAACCAGTCTATGCCCAAGATAACATCGAAATCTACCATGCTGAGTAATAACAAATCAGCCCTGGTCTCAAAACCACTAAAAGCAATCAAACACGACCAATATATGTGGTCCACAACTAGAGTCTCCCACAGGAGTAGATACATAAACATGGGAACTCAATGAAACCCGAGATATCCTCAAAGGTGGAGAAAAATAAGAGGACACATATGAATACGTAGATCCTGGGTCAAATAATATTGATGCATCCCTATGACAGACATGGACAATACCTGTGATGACTGAATCAGAAACAACAGCCTCGGAACGGGCTGGAAGGGCATAGTACCTAGCATGGACTCCTCCTCTAGGGCGACCTCTACCTCCCCGACCTCCACCTCGATTTGGCTGAGAATGTGGAGTGGCAGCTGGGGCTGGAAGAATAGCCAGAAGACCCGGTGGAGCACATGGAGGCTGATAAGACTACGGAGGCGTACCCCTCCTAGCTCTGGGGAAATCTCTAATCATGTGATGAGTGTCGCCACACTCAAAACAACCCCTCAGAGGACGCCGCGGCTGCGGCTGAATAGGAGCTGGCCTGCTGGGCTGACCGGCAATAACATCTCGAATTTGAGGCATACTGGATACTAGCGGTGCATAATAGGGCTCCTGAGGTCTAGGAGGAGCTGGAATACTGATGGCTGCTGGAAGAGCTGAATGAACAGGGCGACTCATAAAACCCCTACCATAGTGTGCTGCTGGTGCACGAGCTCCTGAATAATGACCAGTCTCTCGAGACCTCTTGGCCTCTCTCTCCTCTTTGTCCCGGGCAGACATGCCCTTTACTCTCCTGGCAATACTCACTACCTACTGATAAGAGATATCCATCTCTAACTCTCTGGCCATACTTGTCCAGATACTGGGGTGGGGTCCCTCAATGAAGCGACGGACCCTCTCTCTGACTGTGGCAACCAAAGCCGGTGCATGATGAGCTAAATCAATGAAACGGACTGCATACTCCGACACAATCATAGTACCCTGGGGCAACTGCTCGAACTTCGTGCGCCAAGTATCCCTGAGGCTCTGAGGGACATAATCTCGCAGAAACATCTCTGAAAACTAAGTCCAAGTGAGTGAGGTTGCCTCGTCTGGACTACTCAGCTCATAGGCACTCCACCATTGATATGTCGCTCCCCTCATCTCGAAAGTAGTGAAAGAAACCCCACTAGTCTCCACAATGCCCATAGTGCGGAGAATACAATGACACTCCTCAAGAAAACCTAGAGCATCCTCTGAAGCTAGTCCGTTGAAAGTAGGTGGGTAGTACTTCTTGTACCTCTCAAGTCTGAGCTGCTCTGCCTCAGAAGCAGCTACCCTGGTCTCATGCTGAACCGGAGCCATTGGGGGCATAGGAATATACTACGCGGCCTGATCAACCTGGCCCCTCTGCTCAGGAGTGCGGGCTGCAGAAGTATGTTCCCCTCCTCCGGCATGAGATGTAGCGGGAGCTATCGGAAGTAGTCCAGCCTGAGCTAGAGTGCTGAACATGCCCATGAACTGAGCTAAAGTCTCCTGGAAGGCTGGAGTAGTAACAGAAATCTCCGGTGTCGGCCCTCCAGCTGGAGCTGCTGAGGGCTCCTCTGTCGCAGCTCTCGCAGGCGCTCGGTTGCACCGCGTGGTCGCCCTCTACTCCGACCCCGACCTCTGGCGGCTCTGGCAGGGGGCTCGGGTGCCTGATCGTCGGTCCTCCCAGTACGGGTCCTCACCATCTTTGGGAAAGAATAAAATAGAATTTTAGAATTTTGATGTCAATAACTCGAACGACAAGGAAATCAAAGAAATATGGTTGTTCTTAACAGTTACATAACCTCCCGAAGATAAGCACAGACGTCTCTGCACCGATCCGCGAGACTCTAATAAACCGGCTTGTGACTTGTGACTCCAATGAACCTAGACGCTCTGATACCAACTTGTCATGACCCAATTTACCCTCCAGAAGTATCATGACGACATCTATTCTCTACGATTAGGTAAGCCTAATTAGCGGATAAAACTTAATTAGATATACGATAAATAAAGAAATAAAAGGCATGGAATCTGAATAATCATAACGATGTCGCTCAGCTCGTACAAAATATAACTCCTAAAAACCCGGAATGTCACAGATAGTCACAAGCTTCTAACACTACTATAGCTCTAACAAAAATTGGAAAGTACATAAGAAAAATCTCTATAAGATAGAATGGAAGAGGACTCAGAGGATTCTGCGGACGCGGCAGAAATACCTTGCAGTCTCCTAGAATCAGCAACAACGACTACCCACGAGGCTGATAGCTCGTACCTGGATCTGCACACAAAAATATGTGCAGGAAAGGGCATAAGTACACCACATTTTGTACCCAGTAAGTGCCAAGCCTAACCCGGGTCAAGTAGTGACGAGGTCAGGTTAAGGCTCTACTGGATTTCTAAATAAGTCAATTTAAAACATCACAAAAGATAGGTAATGTCTATAGTAAGCAATTTAAGAAAATAATATAAAGTTTTACAGTAAAGAGAGTCCTCAGCTCAACACAATGTATCACAAAGTGGAATCTCCCGGGATACCGTCCCGTAGTGTCAAATGATTATGCAGTACCGGGGGATCTCCCGGAATACGTCTGTAGTCCCAAAATAAATATGCAGTACATGTGGATCTCTCAGAATACGTCCGTAGTCCCAATTTAAATATGCAGTACATGGGAATCTCCCGGAATACATCTGTAGTCCCAATTTAAATATGCAGTACAAGGGGATTTCCCGAAATACGTCCGTAGTCCCAATTTAAATATGCGATGCAAGATGAATGCCAGGAATAACATCAATTTATATAGTTCATCTAATCACAGGTAAGGAAAGCAGTAATCTAGCTAAGCATGGTACACAGAGTATCAAATAGACAACTAGACACATAGGCATGCTTTCCTAAACTAAGCAAAACAGTTTAATACATTTAATAGAAGAAAGAACAGTTCATAATATAGGAAGGGAAATATGGAATTTTTGCAATAATGGCACGTGTACGTACTCGTCACCTCACGTACACGAAACCCACATAACAATAAATATCAAAGCAACCTAAGGGGAAGTCCCCAACACAAAGTTAGGCCAGCTACTTACCTCGACTGCTCAAATCAACTCGAAATTACGTTCTTGCCACGAGTACCAAGCTCTGAATGGACCGAATCTATTCAAATAAGTTACATAATGTAAATATCACTACAAGCAACTAGTTTAACAAATAAATTCGAAGCTAAAGCGCGAAATTAGGAAAATTTCCCAAAAAGTCTCCCGGGCCCACGACTCGGAATCGGGTAAAAGTCACAAATTCCGAACACCATTCACTCACGAGTACACTCAACCAAAAATCATCAAAATTCGACGTCAAAATCTCACTCAAAACTCGGATTCTCAATTGGGGAAATTTTCTCCCATTTTCAAACATTTCCCACAATTTTCCTTAATTAGATTGAAGAACTTACTATAGATTGATGAAATACAAAGGAAATACGATTAGGAATCGATACCTAGTGGTCTCCTCTTCAAATCGACACAAAATCGCATATTCCCCAGCTCCAAATCGATTTTAGAAGTTATGAACTCAAACCCTCAATTTTTCTTATTTCTGCCCAGCGCTGCTCGCACTTGCGGTCCCGCTTCTGCGGCCTGGGCTCCGCATATGCGGAAATCACTAATCTCCTCAAGCTCCGCATATGCGACACTTTCTTCGCAGATGCGATTCCGCTTCTACTTCCATGAGCCACATTTGCGATCACTGACCCCTAAGCCTAAGACCACACCTCTTCCCCTCGCTTCTGCAGAACCGCACTTGCGGTCCAACCTCCGCAGGTGCGTAAATGACAGGTTCAGCAATCCAAGTAATAGCCTAAGTCCAAAGTTCTTCCCGTGGAGCATCCAAAACACACCCGAGGCCACCGAGACCTCAACCAAAACCACCAACCAGTCCCATAACCTCATTCGAACTTAGTCAAGCCTTCGAATCACATCACATAACACCAAAAACAAGGACTACACACGGATTCAAGCCTAAGGACTTAACATTCTTTCCAAATCTACACACGATGCCGGAACACGTCAAGACTAGTCCGAATGACCTCAAATTTGACACACAGGTCACAAATGACACCACGAACCTACAAACACTCCCGAAATTCCATTCCGAGTCCAATATCAAAATTTCACCTCTTGGCCGAAATTGCCGAAAATCTAACTTTCGCCAATTCAAGCCTAAATCTACTACAGACCTCGAAAACACATTCCGGACGCGCTCCTAACCCTAAAATCACTCAACGGAGCTAACAGAGTCGACTGAATTCCATTCCGAATCCGTCTTCACACAGTTCCGACTACGGTCTGATTTCTAAGGCTTAAACTCCTAATTAGGGACTAAATGTCCCAAAGCTCTCCGAATTACATAGCTAGTCACTCCCGCAAGTCCCAATAGCAGAAAAAAACGTGGGGAAAGAAGTTATTAGGGGATCAGGGCTCTAACTCTCAAAACGACTGACCGGGTCGTTACAATAGAAGACATGTACTCAAGTGCAATAGAACAAATATGACATGGATGTAATTATAATAGCAGGAAGTAGGCATGATATTTGCAAGTTAAGCAAGTAGAAGGCATGGGCAACACAACAATAATTGAGATAGAAAACAAAGACAGAACAATAACGACAAGTCACATAAGAACCATAAGTACGACAATAACAGCTCAAGGTAAAGACATGAAGATATCTACAAGAAAAGGATATCACGACATAATGTATGTCCCTTGTCCTCACTTGCACGGAAGTACCCTTCGTGCCATGAACTCGTAATAACATAAAATCATGATAATATAAATGCAATGGCACGGCATCACCCTTCGTGCTTTTACTCTCAAATTAAATGTCACGGCATCACCCTTTGTGCTTTACACTCACATAACATGGCACGACATCACCCTTCGTGCTTTTACACTCAAATGATATGGCACAACATCACCTTCGTGCTTTACACTCTTCCTTACCAAGTATATGTATATCAATGTCAAACAAGGTAGGAAGCATAAATAACATCAATGAGAGTGTCTAAATGAATATTCAAAATGAACCCCATTCACAACTTTCAAGCCAACAATAGTTCAATAAACTCTCAAGAACCTTATTATTTAAGTATTTCAACAAATATCAAGAATGATCTACAACACGAGTATAGAATCTAAAATCTCAAGAAAATCAGACGTAACAATGTGTTGATGATTAAGCATAATGATGACTAAATTAGACACAACAATATTTTCTCAGAATTTCCGTCAAATTTTAATCAAGTTATAATAAACAAAATATTGATTTCTAACATTTAACTCTATATACTTAGTATCTATGAGTCAAGTAAGACATGAAGCAAGATGGTCACTGTCACAACCCAAATTGGAGGGCTGCGACGTGCACCCGGTACTTTACTCAACCGAGTACCAACGTAACAATCTTTCTTATCGTACTATCATGTGTAAATGGGCCAAAAGAGTCATCATGACATAACCGGAATAAAACATAAGGGAATGCTAGACATAGGACGACCTAACATGATATAGAAACTTATACATGTGACATATGGGCCTATAAGGCCGACATGATCAATTGTAAACTCAAACAATATGCCGACAAGGCCGTACAAGTATCCATATACCTGACATCTATCTACAAGCCTTTAAGAGTACATAAATATCATAAAGGTCGGGACAGGGCCCCGCCATACCAATCAATACATGTCCAAATCATACTGACCAAATAGGCAACTCCGGAGAAAGTGGGGTGCACCAACACCTTCCGCTGAGCTGATAGCCTACTAGGAGGATTGTCAGTATGTTTATCGGGACCTATATGCATGAAACGCAACATCCCCAGGCAAAAAGGAACTCGTGAAGTATATATATCACGGAAACATGTCGTAAGAGGAGTATAATTATTCAGTGACTAATCATGAACTCGTGAAGTCTCTACAATAGCAAGTCTAGTCTCAAGTAGTAATGTAAAACAAAAGAATCTAATATGCGAGAGACTGCTCAAATAATACAACTATAGCATAATGTGAACCTAAGCCTACCTGCACAATAACATGAATGTATCTATGTACGGGCTCTCGTCACCTCGTGCGTACGTAGCCCCTACAACAAGTAGCACACATAAATATACAACAACTAGGGGTAATTTCCTCCTCACAGGGTTAGACAGGAGACTTACCTCATCTCAAAGCTTACTTTTCGGTCCAAAAATTGTGCTTTAAATCCTCAACTCGGTGCCAAACGACCCGAAGCTAGTCAAACGTTATATAAAATAGTCAATACATGTTCAAGAGTTCACATCCTAGCTATTAAGGTGATTTTCTGACCCAAATTAAAGAATTCCTAAAATTCACCCCCAGGACCACGTGCCTGGATTCCGAAAATTTTCGAAGATAAACACCCCATAACATTATGATATCAAATATATGATCTATTCTCAGTTCTATGCCCAAGTTCGTGGTCAAAATCCAAAAATATAAATTTTTAGGTTTCCTTCAAAATCCCAATTTTCTACAAATTTTCATGTCTAAATCCATATGCAATCTAGGTATTTAACTTGCAATAGGTGGGAATCACTTACCTTTACATAGATGATGAAGATGGAGCTCCAAAATCGCTCCAAAATTGGCTCCAATGGAGGAAATGAAGTGAAAATGACCAAAATCCCGTTTTAAACAACTCACTGCCCAGTTCGACCCTTCTTCGCGAACGCGACACAGCCCTCGCGTTCGCGAAGCTCAACAACCTCATGCCCAAAAATCACTCTTCGCGTTAGCGACCCTCGGATCGCGTTCGCGAAGTCCAGCTGCCCTACCCCTTCGCGTTCGCGTAGGCCAAACAACCTTAGGCGCTGCTCCCTCTCCTTCTTCTTCGCGTTCGCGTTGCCTTGGCCGTGCGCGAAGGCTAGATCTCAGCAGCCCCAAAGTCTTTCTTCGTAACGCGGGACTCCCTTCGCGTTTGCGAAGGAGGAAACCAAACACCAGCACAATAGTTCCAAAACAGTCCGCAACGATCCGAAACTATCCCGAAACATACCCGAGGCCCCCCGGACCCCGTCCAATCACACAAATCAGTCCCATAACGTAACACGGACCTGCTCGAGGCCTCAAATCACATCAAACAACATCCAAATCATGAATCGCACCAAATTCAAGCTTAATAAACTTTAGAACTTCAAACTTCTACATTCGATGATGAAACCCATCGAATCACGTCCGATTGACCTCAAATTTTGCACACAAGTCATATTCGACATTAGGACCTACTCCAACTTCTGGAATCAGAATCCGACCCCGATATCAAAAAGTCCACTCCCCGCGAAACCTCTCAAAAACCTTTAAATTTCTAACTTTCGCCAAATGACCCCGAAATGACTACAGACCTCCAAATCCACTTCCGGACGCGCTCCCAATACCAGAATCACCATACGAGGCTAGTTCCCAGACTCGAAATCCCAAATGGACGTCGATAACATTGAAATACACCTTAACCTAAGTTTATAAAATTCTTCCAAAATACCAACTTTCCACAATAGGGGCCAAAACGCTCCCGGGTCATCCAAAACCCGATCCGGACATACGCCGAAGTCCAAAATCATAATACGACCCTGTTGGAACCTTCAAATCCCGGTTCTGAGATCGTTTACTCAAAAATTACACTTTAGTCAATTCCTCCAACTTAAGGCTTCCGAAATTAGAATTTTCTTTCCAAATCAACTTCGAACTTCCCGAAATTCAATTCCGATCACATGCATAGGTCACAATACCTGAAGTGAAGCTGCTCATGACCTCAAACCGCCGAACGATGCGCTAGAGCTCAAAATGACCGGTCAGGTCGTTATAAAAAGCTACCTTTTAATTGGTGGAGCCAATTTTAAGAATAAACAGTTACGTGTTTGGATAGAAGTGTTGAAACTGAAAATAAGGAGTTGATGTGTTTGATGAAAAAATGCTTATAAGCACATTTTTTTGTTAAAACAGACTTAAATTATTTTTTTGCACCACTCAGCTAAAAAATTATTTACTCCTTTAAAGGTTGACCAAACTTGATGAAAATCCTAGCTACGTCACTGCGTTCAATGTAATAAAAATCTTACTCTATTTGTCCCGCTTTATATGATTTTCTTTTGCTTTATTATGTTCCAAAATGTTAAACAAATTACATTTTTAATACAATCTATACAAGTATTAAAAAGCCAACTATATTCATTACTTACCTTTTCTAGTCAGTGTATATGAATTATACACTATTTATTAATAATTATATACACATTATACTTTTTTTGATCATTTTAAATTTAAGTGGTTGGATGAACAACTATTTAGGTTAATTCTTCAAATATTATTAAATTTTGACGTGACGTTCTCTCTATCAAACAAACTCTTCAATAATTTTTTAATATTTTGTCATCTTACCATTGTTAATAAAGTATATAGAGTCAAATTTAATAGTTTCCTAAAAGTTCATATTCTTCAAATATAGTCATTGGACAAAAGAAAAATATATCATTGAAAAAAAAAAAATTCTCAAGAAAGCTAATAACAAAGGCCATGTCCGAGGCCACTCGTCCGATTCAACTCACCTCATTTCCTTATCAAGTGTTCAGCTAAATTAAACTGAAGACTCCCTCAATCTCCTCTTTTACAACAAAAAAACACATTTTCGGCTCTCTGTAATTTCCAAGAGAACAAAGAAGGTAGGCAAATGGGTACGCTGGGGAAAGCAATCTACACAGTCGGGTTCTGGATCAGGGAAACGGGTCAAGCCATGGATCGCTTGGGCTGCCGCCTCCAAGGCAACTATTACTTCCATGAACACCGTATGTCTTCGATCTGCTCTCTTAATGCACCATTCATTTTTCGCCTTCTTTTAATTAAGTCTTTTTTTCACTGTATTTTTTTTAATAGATTGTTTAGGTAATACCAACTAGTTAAGATTAAAGCTTAGTTGTTGTTACAGGTACCTAAGGTCTGGTGTTTGCCAAGAATTTTATTTAGTCTAGTTAGAAAATCCCTAATTTTACGAATAAATTGGGCTTTAATAGAGTGGAATAGCTATAGAGCTTTAGTATAGTTGACCCGGACTAGTTTGGGTTGGCATTATAAGACATACTCTATTGTTTACCAGTATTTGGAATAAAATGGGTCAGAATAGAGCAGAATGATTACATAGCAGTCATATAGCTGACTCCAATTTGTTTGGGATTAAAAGTGGTTGATTGATTGACATTTGTAAGTGGTTATATGGTTGAATGTTGAAAACAACGTTAAACTAATTGATGAAACTGCTAATTTTGGTTTGTTCAGCTGCAGAAAGCTACAATTTGATTAGCTTTTCATTTATATGACTTAAGGGTTTGAGTGCCTCTGTAAAACTGAAAAGGACACTAGTTTTGGATTTCAGTTGTGTACTTTTGTGTCCTGACTAGATCATTATTTTGGGTGCAAATGGACTGTGGAGGGATGCTTTCAAGTTTTGAATTTCAGTAATGTATTTCTGTGTCCTGACTAGGTTATTATTTTGGGTACAAATGAACAGTAGAGGGACGCTTTCTTTGAAAAGTAATGTTGTTGTACTGACATATATAAATACATGTTTCGAGTTAAGTGTTGCTTTTAAAATGATAAGGAATAAAATAGTCTCACATTCTGATCTGTACTTAATCTGATGAAAAAGCTACTTTTACTTTGATTTATACTTGGATGCCGCTTAAGAGTGTCTGTGCATTTAAAATAGCTATTAGAATATCAAATTTTGGAAACATGTGAAAGTTTAAGTTCCAATATTTGGAGAACAGTTTCCAATTTTTACTACAAGTTCCCTCAAGTTGATTTGGACAGTTTTACCATTATAACATAGCTAATAATCCCAAGAAGCTGGTTTTACCTTAGTTCAAGAGAAGAAAATGTGTACCTGTATTGGACATAGAAGTATTTGCTTATCCATTACATATCTAGAGATTTATCCTGTTAGCATAACTCTGAAGACTACTTACGAAATACAACTTGTGGCAAATGTATTCCTGTATCCATCTCACCCCATATGTGTATGATTGACTGGCTTGTTTGTAGATTTCCAAGCTGGAAAATCTTGAAGAACTAGATTTAAAAGATTTTGGATTTTTCATAATCCAACTTTTTTAATGAATAATAGCTTGTTTGGCCAAGCTTCTTTGTGGCCAAAATTGCTTTTTTTTTGGGCCAAAAGTGCTTTTGTATAAAGTTATGGTGTTTAGTCTAGCTTTTTGAAGGAAAAAAAAGTGTTTTTGAGTAGAAGCAGAAAAGCGTAGCTTCTCCCAAAAATACTTTTGAGAAAAATACACCTAGAAGCGCTTTTTTAAAATCTTGGCCAAATACTAAATACTGCTCAAAAATACTTTTCTATTTAATTTGCCAAACACAACTGCTTCTCATCAAAAGTATTTTTTGAGAAGTACTTTTGAGAAAAATATTTTTCAAAATAAGCTGATTTTAGAAGCTTGGCCAAACAGGCTACAAGTCACTCAGGCTAACTGCAAGAAATTATTTTTGTATACATATGTTCTCATCAAATAAAATGGAAGCTAATTGATTGGCACCTTTGGCTCTCACCTTGAGCATTGCTTCTTTTACTGAAGAGTTTGGTAAAACAAATGATATTTCTCTGCGGTGGTCTTGTTTGTACTATTTTTGTCACAGTTAGCAAATTTTGCCATCCAATATCTTGATTTAATTTCTTTGAGCATTATTTACAGAGTAATCTTAAGATTTATTTCCTTTAAGTGTTTCTTGCCCTATTTGCCAAAGTTTTTTTTTCCTTATTCTAGGTTTGAACTTTTTGCTGGTCAATGTGCTCCATATGTACATATGCTGCAATCTTGCATCCTTTAACATTTTTCATTTTGACCTCCTTGTTTCCAGTGTCAAGACATCGAACTCTTATGAACTTGTTTGACAAAGTACCTATGGTTGCTAAAGATGCATTTGTGGCCCCAAGTGCTTCTTTAATTGGCGATGTTCATGTTGGACGTAATGCTTCTATTTGGTATGGATGTGTTCTGCGAGGTATGTTCTTCTTTCATACTATGGTAGAGTCCGTGCTTAAAAGTGTTCTTGCAAGACTTAATGGGTCGGATGATGCTGTTTTGCATTAGGTAGAAAACTTTTTTATCTTCTTTCTTCTAGGTGTCACACCTCATTTTCCCCCCTTAGGTAAGGGTAATAAGGGAGTTTTTCCACTTTAAGTGACATTAATCGATTTTTGGGATTTATCTTATTCAGAGTCGCCACCCGAATTTTTTACGATGTTTCCGGACACCATTTGTTTATTAGAAATCCCAAAACCGAGTAATTTTGACTCTGTTTAAATTGTCTGCGGACCAGAAATCCGGGTAAGAAATTCTGTTAACTCGGGAGAAGGTATTAGGCACTCCCGAGTTCCGTGGTTCTAGCACGGTCGCTTAATGATTAAACTTGGCCTAAATTGTTTAACTACTGCTTTTATATATGTGTGCATTTTTATATATTCACCGCTTTTGTTATTCTTTTGTATTTAAAGAATTGCCTTGAGACGGGTCACGTATGCGTAAAACCCGTAGAGTTTGAAATGTGTCTAAAATTATGTCACGCGGACGTGTATATAATTCTCGACACTGAACTCATTCAAGGAGATAAATAAAGTTGCGCAAGCGCGTATTTTGTTTTGTTGTCAAAAAGAAACCGGAATCATGTCACGCAGGCGTGTTCGCAATTCCGATAATTTTAAGAAATTCGTTCCTAAAAGTGTCTCTACGAGTGTTCATTTTTGTCTTTATTTGTGTTACGTAAACGTATACACAATTTGAGAAAAAAATATATTTTAGTTGTTTTCATTCAAAGTTACGTAAAACGTATACTTTGATGATTTATTTATTTTTCTAAGTTTAAGGTAATCACTATCTAAAAAGGCTTTTTGAGATTCATTATGTCTAGAGTAGAATTCCTAAATCAAGTCATCAGGTTGGGCTATGACCGAATTTAGCCCCAAATTGATCACTTTAGGCCATCATAATTTGGCTATTTTTGTAACAAGTAAAACTATGTACAATACTTTAAGGCATGCTTAATAAAGAAGGACTAAATTACTATCCACAAATAACATATTCATAAAGTCAAAGAGACACATGCAACTATAATAAGATATTGATTGAATAATTTTATCAATTTCAAGTGGCCTAAGTCTATACTACTTAACTCACAATTCATGCATATCGAGGCCTATAGGTTGTAAAGTCTGAAATTTTGAAAAAACGTTTTTCGAACAGCAAATTCATATTTGTGCATACATTCCGAAATTCTTTTGAGCTAAAACAATCATTTCTTATAATTTTCAATAGGTGTTTACGGGGAAAAACTATAGGAAAAAGATTTTCTTTTTAAAAATAATATTATTGAATTTATCAATCTAATTCTGAATATTCAAACGTATAAATCCTCATATTTAAATTTGCCAATGAACAGTATTGAAGCTAAAGCTTTTCGTATCTTTTAAGCCCAATGGACTACATTTGGGCCTTTTCAAGCTCCACCAGGCCATTGTCAATGGCTTTGGCCTGTTTAAAAATTATCCATAACAGCCCTGTTCGAGTCCAGTGGACTCAGACAAATCTGGAGCTAATTCGGACCGTTTTCTTTGGAATTACACGGGTACATACATACAGAAACGAAAAAGTTGCTGATACAATGAATATAGAGTCTAGTCTTATGTTACCATGATTCTAACAAAGGATAAGTCTGGATGAATTACAATTATGTTGAAACAGAATTACAACTTCTAAAAAAAATACATTTTTCCTACAAAAAAGAAAGCTGAAAATTACAATTTCTAACTGGTTTTGTTCCGACTTGAATTTCTTTATGGCTATACACTTGAGCCTCTTTTTGCAATTTGTAAAACCCCCAAATAATCAGGTGTGTTATGCATCTATCAGGGCAAATCTGACCATTAAAGGGGTTAGATTTGACTCTAATGATGTTAGGCTATATAGTACTAAAAACAAGATCCTTTTCGTTCATTTTTTCTGGAATGAATCTGACCATGAAAGGGGCCAGATTCAACTCCAATGATGCTACCTTATTTGACCCTTAACAGTCATCCTTATGTTATGCAACATATTTCAACAAGTATTTATTCAAATACTTCGGCTAGTCTTGGCACTTTGAGGAGTAAATCCGACCATTTTGCGGGTTCGGATTCCCTTCCTTAAGGTCCTTCTTAATTACACATTTATACCCTTAAGGGGTAATTTTCAGCAACTAAACTACTGTTTGTGCACTACTATGGGGTGAATTTGACCATTAGAAGGTCAAACTCATCTACCCTAGTGCAAATAACTTCAGTATGGACTAAGGCAAACATAAAACCAACACAAACTCATCCTTGTGGATCTTAACAACACAAAATTCATAGTCTAAATACAAAGATAGAAACCCAAGGTCTACTTATCACATACCAGCAACACAGATTAACAGATTAAGCAAGAAACCATAGATTATCACAGCATATAGTAGACAGTGATTCAAAACTGAAAATTCCATTAAGCATGAACTTGTTACATACCTTTTTAAAGAGAAAGTTAACAAGAATCCTGACCAAAAAAAGGCCAGGTAGTCAGCAAAACAGCAAATAGGAGAAAGATTCAGCAGCAACAAGAGCAGACCAACCAAAACCCAGCAACAAACAATTGGAATTGACAGCCCAGGACTCGAATAATTAGACAAGAAACTTCGAAATCAGACTACCAACCAAGAACCAAAGCTGAGAAAACCACAAGAACCTTGATGATTCTTGAATGAAATCAAATCTTCTCACTAATATATATTTTTTGATTTTTGTTTATGATATGTTTCAGTAGCTAAGAGAGTGTGAACCAGGTAATAGAGTATAAAAACAGGTGAAAAAAAAGGAAGAGTATTCGTGTGTGTGTTTAGGTAATTTTTCAGTGTGTAGAGAAGATCCTTTTCAGTCTAAAGGGAGGGTCTACTTATAAGAGGCTTGGGGATGGGATATGATTTGACATATTCCCCATCTAATAAGCTGAAATAGTGCATAGGGCAGCTGTCACCCTTATCCTTTGGGACAACTGCCCCTATTCCAGAAGCTTCCAGCCTTTGTAAATGACCCTAATACCCTTAAAAAGTCTGATTTTACAAGTCTAGAATGTTCTTGGGTTATTATTAACTCCAGTTAACTAATCCTAGTTATGCCCTTTAGTTAATTAAGACTAATAAGTATTCTTAACTAGGGTTAAGTTAGTTAAGGGTTAGTTGATTAGGTTCCTAGAGTTGGTTTCCAACCATACTTACTAGTTACCTAGGTTTAGGTTAATTTCATTATTAGATATTAATTCTAGTTTGATAGCTTCTTAATTAACTTGGGTTGATTAATTCAATTCCTTGAGCTTAGGTTAATCGATTTACTTTAGTTAATTGATTAAGACCTAGTTGACTAAATATCTAAGCAGGGATGATTAGGAGATTCTATCTCATTGGCAATTAATCTTAACTAATCACACAATCAGGCATATAATCAATCAAATAACGAGCCTTATTGGTAGTTAACTAACGGCAGTCAATAATAAGAAAATCAAGACCAGGAATCCCTATTTTGATATTTCAAATTACAAACAAACATATGACTAAGCAAATAAAAATCCTAATCACATGATTATCAGTATTCTAGACGACTAACAATAAACTAAGGAAAAAACACAGAGGAGACTATGGACATAATCATAAGGAATTCACATTAATGATCATGTTGAACAACTAAAAGCATGCTGTTAACTTAAGACGAAATAATAACGACATTAATAGAAACAAAGGTAAATCGACCAAAACATGCTAAAACAGTAATCCTAAACAAACACATAGGATTCTGCTTCATGAAAAAAAAAAGACAAAGAAAAGGAAATGAATAATAAACACAGAGAGGGGGGAAGTACCAGTGGGTGGTTTGGCCGGAAAGTTTGAGGTCACCGGACCTTGGCCAGACTCCAGCGGGGTTTGAAAATAGCTCAAACCCACATGAATCAATAACCCTCAACGAGAGCTATCGATCCATGTAAGTAGGAGCTATTGAAAATCTTCAGATCAACTAGTATGTGAAAACTAGGGATTTCCATTTTCAGATTTGAAATTAGAGAAATTTGAGTGAGTTTTTGGTGAAATAGATGGTAGGAGATGATTGGGAAGGGGGAGGAGGTTATCTCGGTAAAATTTGGGCTCGATTGGTGGAGCTATGGTGGGGGACATTGGTTTCGGTGGGGTGAAGAGAGAGGAGTGAGAGAGACGCATAGGGGGGGGGTGTAATACTTAGGGTTCAAATGGGGTATGGGGGGTGGTTAGGACATATTAATAGTTAGTGGTTAATTAGTTCCCAGCCGTTGGATCTGAGAAGATCAACGACTGAGATTGGTTTAATTAGTAAACGGGGTCGTTTTGGAGGGTTGGGGCTGGACCGGGCAGGTGTTTGGTTGGGCTGGCCTGGGTAAAGGCTGCTTGGGCCTAGGCAATTCCAGCCCAGGTGCGTTTTTAATTCATTTTTGAAAAATATAAACTCAATTAATTAATTAAATCAAAACTAAAAAATGTAATAATTAGTTCTAAACTAGTTTTTGTCTAATTATAAATTAATTAATTAAGAGTCATGTCATTTAATTTACTCCTAATCATTTAAAGGACAAATTTCACAATTTTGTTAAAAGAAATAATTAAATCAAGAAATTAAACATTAACCTACTTTATGTCAAACAATTATATTTGTTTAAATAATAACTAAGATTACGCACCTAATTATGCCGCTTTAAATCATCTATACATTTAAAAGCCGAATTATGGTTACATAATGCAAAATTAATTCACAAATAGCACTGAAATTCAATAAAATTCATAAAGCTAAATAATTTATTGAGTTTTTAATAGAATTATATGGTAGGTAAAAATCACGTGCTCACAGCTGCCCCTCTTTGCTCGGAAACATAAAAAGTTTTCGGGCAAAGACAAAGTGAGCAGTCATGAACGACTCTACCCATTCGTATACTCCATTGTGAAGCGTTTTGGAAAAGTTTGACCGAACCCTGCTTCAAAGGATGCCTACATATCCTTGGCTATAAAGGAATCAGGTCAGTGTAGTTCGGGAAGTTTTGGTAGCTGGGACTACCGAGTAACTGTGGTTTCACTGCGGTTGCTGTTGTTACTGCTGCTAATCTCCTTATTACACCAAAGTAACAAAACGAAAGACTAACTAAACCTATCAGCTGCTAGTTACAAGATTCCTATCTAAGACTTGGTCTTGAGTCTTGATCTTTTGCTGACTCTGACCTGGATCTTGATGCTTGTTAGCCGCAGGTGCTGGTTTCGTCTTATCGTTCCTTGGATTAAGGCAGGATATACTGAACGGATGACTTCAATCTCGTCCTGAATAGTCCATATCTTCCCCGTTTCTGCACTTTGGATTCAATCTTCTCTTTTCTCCTTTTGTTTTATTATTCTGGATCGAAACTTCTTCTTTTGGTCGTCTCGAGTCCAATGTCCTAAAAAAGTAATCTGCAAAAAAAAAATAAAAACAAACGAACGAAATTTTCTGCCCCAGTTTTCACTAGGAAAATTTCGTGAGTTATTTAAGGAAATCTACACTACTTTATTATTGAAAGCGATAAAGCCGGGAACAATGCACTCGGAGTTATTGTAGACTAGGGAGGGGATACCCTATGTCTAAAAGTAAGATCAACTAGGGGTTGGAAACCCTATGTTGCAAAAATAAAATCAACTAGGGATTGTATAACCTATGTTGGAAAAGAAATCATCAACTAGGGATTATATACCCTATATTGGCATCAACTAGGGAGTGTATACCCTACGTTAGAAAAAACATCAACTAGGGATTGTATACCCTATGTTGGGAAAGAAATCATCAACTAGGGATTGTATACCCTATGTCAGCATCAACTAGGGAGTGTATACCCAATGTTGGAAAAATCATCGACTAGGGATTGTATACCGTATGTTGGCATCAACTTGGGAGTGTATACCCTACGTTGGAAAAATCATCAACTAGGGATTGTATACCCTATGTTGGAAAAGAAATCATCAACTAGGGATTGTATACCCTATGTCGGCATCAACTAGGGAGTGTGTACCCTACGTTGGAAAAATCATCAACTAAGGAGTGTATACCTTATGTTGGCATCAACTAGGGAGTGTATACCCTACGTTGGAAAAATCATCAACTAGGGATTGTATACCCTATGTTGGAAAAGATGTAGCTAGGGTTTGGAGACCCTATACCACTTTAGGTTTGAGCTGTTTTCAACATTGTTTCTTCTTTTCTTTTCTTTTCATTTTATTTTGAGTAAATGCGGGAAGGGATTTTGGAGAAAACTTCCCTTTTGGAGTTGTTGCAGAGCTGCTTCTAGCTCTTGCGCCTTTTCTTTTGGTTACACTTGCATTTGCAAGGTTGCTTTGAGTTACACCTGTTTCCTTCAAACAAAGAACAATTTGTTAGTTTGAAACGGTGGTTGGTTTTGTGGCCTTGATTTTCAACAGCTTGATCTCAGTTCTTGTGACGAAGATCTCGACCACTTGCTTGCTCGCTGGGTAAGGAATTCTGGTTCGCAGACAATTTAAACAGAGTCAAAATTCCTCGGTTTTGGGATTTCTAATAAACAAATGGTGTCCCGGAACACTGTAAAAAATCCGGGTGGCGACTCTGAATAAGATAAATCCCAAAAATCGAATAATGTCACTTAAAGTGGAAAAACTCCTTTATTACCCTTACCGGGGGAAAAAGGAGGTGTGAAAGCTCTGGCGACTCTACTGGGATTGGGTTTCATCTCTAATCCCGAGGATCCTGGCTTTTCAGATTTTAACATGGCGTTCGGTCACGTGGGACCCAACATTTGACTTTATTCTGCCTCTATAGGCCTTTCACTTGCTTTTTCTTTTGGATTTCCAGAGTATCGGGGAAGTTTTGGCCCTTTTAAATTCTGCTGCAACGGTTAGTCGCGTGGGACTTAACCTTTTCCAACTTTACTTCGCCTTCAGCGGCCTTTCACTTCTGACTTTTCCTCCAACTTTAACTTTAAAGCATTTGGAGCACTTCGACTTTTCAAACTTTGCCGAGAGGTTTAGCCACGTGGGAGTCAACCTTTCACTTCAATTGCCTTTATAGGCATTTCCATTTGATTTTCTTCTTTTAAGAGTTTTGTGTTTAAAGCATCGGCAGTTGCGGCCAGTCGGGATCGACTCGATGCCCCTGATGAGGCTCGGTGCCCTTTGCATGTTGGCTCGTGTCAAATGAGAACCCTGTAAATCGGTTTTGCCATCCTTTCTTTGCCTTGCTTTAAAAACAGAGTCAGACTGAAAGAGAATAACAAAGAAACGGACACAAGGAATTTTGACAAGAAATATCCCTTTCGGGAAAAGAGAAACAAGACTTATCTGGAGTGTACGCAGCCATCAATGAACATGACATGCGTCTTGGACTGGATGCCTGATCTATATAAACCATCTGACTCTCAGAAATTCGTCACGACTTTTACTTCGAGGTTGAGAAACCTTGCCCCATACCATGTCGATATCAGTGACCAATCATCCTCTTTTCGATTAGTAGTGCCCTTTTCGGGTTTTCACCGACTAACCTCTCTCATTTCTCTTCTCACCATTGCCCCGTAGTGCTCTTTGCGAGTTTTCACTAACAAGACTCTCATTTTTAGTTTCTCTACTCACCGTCGCCTTATGGTGCCCGTGTGGGTTTTCACCGATAAGACTCTCTCATTGCTTGTATCAGATCCAAATAGATGTATCCTCCCCTTTCGGCCTTTCTTCGTCGATCGATCGGAAGGACTTGAACAGGATTTGGAATAAAAGGGATTTGTACTGAATTACAAATTTGGAACTTTTCAAGCGAATCATTGCCGAATTTCAACACTTGCCCCAGCTTAAACTCTTGGGGGAATGTGGATTTTTATTTTGGTACGACTGAACCCCAGGGAGAGGCTGCCTACGTATCCTTTCGGAATCAAGTCAGACGTAGTTCAGGGAGTTCTGTTTTTGTTTTTGCTTTTCGTTTTGATTTTTCTTTTGATTTTCATCATCATTTTTCCTTTTTTCTTTTTATCAACACTTTAAGTTCCAAAGAGGGTAATCAAGGAAGAGTAACCAGCTCAAAGGGTTTACAAAAGTGGTAGTGTTTGGGGTAGCGTGAATGAAAGCCTTCGTCATTTCGATTGTGAGTATCAACATCACGAAAAGGTCAAACATAATACCTTTTGGCTGCATCTGCATTGACAGCCGTTTCGGGGTCATTTCCTTCGATTAGGGCTGCTTATTGGGCGGATTGGGCGGTTATTTACTTTTAACGGTTTGGCTTATCGGTTATCGGCTTTTAAATGTATTAATCCGCTAGCAACCCGATAAGATACCGGGCGGATTGGTATCGGTTTACCTCTTATCGGACGGTTATCGGGCGGTTTATCGGCCTAATT
>ML377939.1:6862-29675 GCA_005239525.1 Nicotiana knightiana | reverse complement strand
TCAATTCCTATATTACTTGTCGACCACGTACACTTGCGTGTGCATTGGGAAATCAACCAACGAACCCCGAATCGGTATTTTGACGATCCCTATGGGTCCGTATCGTGATTTTGGATTTGGAAATATGCCCGAAACTAAATTCAAAATTCCTTAACTTGATTTGATGTGATTTGTCTAAAACTAGTAATTTGAAAGTTCAAAGAATTCCTAGGTTTGACCGTAGGTTCACTTTATTGCTACCTAGTTCGGATTTCGGTTCCGTAACTTGGCATATGTTTATTTTACTATTTAAAACTTGTCTGCAAAATTTGGTGCAGAACGAAGTTGATTTGATAGGATTCGGATGCTCGGTTGTGAATTTGAAGTTCTTGAGTTTCTTTGAAAATTTCATGCATTTTGATGACCAATTCATAGTTCTAGGTGTTATTTTAGTGTTCTGATCATGCGAGCGAGTTTGTATGATATTATTACACTTGTGTGCATGCTTGATTTGGAGCCCGAGGGGCTTGTATAACTTCGGATGGGCTATGGGTCATTTTTGGACTTAGTTACAGGCTTCAGCTAGTTTTCTGGTGTCTAGTGCAATGTGCTTTGCGGTCGTGAAGCCTCTCTCGTGATTGTGAATGGGAATTCGTGCTGGAGAGGAATTCCTTCATCGCGAACGCGAGGAGCTGATCCCAAACGCGAAGAAGCGCGGGGTTTACCCTTTGCGAACGCGAGCTTCCTCATGCGAATGTGTAGTGTTAGGATTGGACTTGGGGATACTGGTAAGTTACTATTCACGAACGCGAAGGCAGGGGGAATAAGACCTGACGCCAGTGATTAAAACAGTCCAAAAATCGGGATTTATCCCATTTCTCACCATTTTCAAGTTTGAGCTCGGCCTAGAGGCGATTTTGAAGAGTTTTTTCATCCCAACTTCATAGGTTAAAAGATTTTAACTTGTTTCCTTACATTTCCAAAAACACCCTTTTATTTTAACCTTTAATCTATGCTTTTTCATGGTAGATTAGGGATTTAGGTAGAAATTGGGGGTTTTGAGAAACTGAGATTTAGACCTCAAATTAAGGTCCGATTTCGAAACTAATCGCATAACCGGGATTGGGTATGAATGGGTGATTGTGTTTTGGTTTGAATCTCGAGTTTTGGCCAAGCGGGCCCGAGGTTGACTTTTTTCAATATCATTAAAGATTGATTCTTTTTCATTCATGGGTAGTTTCTATAGCTTATTTTAAATTGTTTGAACTATATTTAGTTAGATTTGGTTGGTTTAGAGCTAATTCTAGAGGAAAAGCCGCGGTTGAGCATTGATTTGGTCGCAGAGTGAGATAATATCGTGGTTAATCTTGACTTAGGGATTAGGACTTGCTAGGCCTTGCTACGTGTTTTATGTGAGGTGACAACATATATGTGAGGTGATGGGTACGTATGCATTGTCATTGTGTTAAAGCATGCAGGTGAAAATTATTTCTTTGTGGTATAATGTTCCATTAATTATGTTCTACATGCTTAGGTTAGATTATTACTTCCTTAATTATTCATCTCGTACTTATGGTTTATTTTAAAGATGTTCAATATTATGGAAGTTGAAGTTTGATATCTTGACACCATATTTGAAGTGAAATTATTCCCCATCTTGTTTTATTATTCGGATTTATTGCTGCTTGGTGAGGAAGAGAGAAAAACACGAAGGGTGTTGTCGTGCCTCATTGCATTCATTATCATATATGGTAATATTTGAGAGTAAAAGTACTATGTGTGATGTCATGGCATTATATTCATATTATTGCATGGTGAGGATGAGAGTAAAACCATGAAGGGTGATGTCGTATCATTCATGATATTTCATAGTGACGACGAGAGTAAAAGCACATAGGGTGATGTCGTGCCATTTTCATATCATTGATTTATCAAATTTTTGGTTTTGGTGATTTACTTGGTTATATTATTTCTTAATTCCATAGATGTTATTTTGTGATTTTGTACTTGCCGTGTTTATGATATTTTTCTCCTTCGGCATGTCCCCTCCCAGTATCTCCCGCTGTTTCAATTTATGCGAACCTATTTCCTTTTTAGTCCGTTCCGAAAAGAATGACCCATCCCTAAATTTGGTAACAATTTAGCTTAAACTTACAATTATACCCTTAATGAGAAGCTTTTATAACCACACAAATACTCTGGGCCCCTTTTTAACTTGTTTAGGGCCACAAATTTCAAAAGTCTTTATTTTTTCCTTAAAATTCGTGCCCAGTCAAATAGGTTCACATAAATTGGAACGGACGGAGTAGTAATTATCATTTTATTGTTATTTGCTGCTTTATATACACTTATATAGGTTTATTTACCTAGGTGTCTTGTCATAGCCTTATCACCACAACGTCGAGGTTAGGGCGTTACTTATGGAGTATATGGGGTCGGTTGTACTCATACTCTAGCGTACGAGGAGATCCCAGTTGGCGGATAGTAACTGCACGAATATCGGTTGCTTAGCCATACATCGTCCTTCCAAGACATCTCAGAAAGGCGCCGTATAACAGTATGCATGTAGGCACAACTAAATAAGTATGTGTGCACCAGAGCGGCTATGTGTTGACCGTGACACTTAACAAAAGATAATCTACCGCAACAATTGCATGTGTCTGGTGTCTAAGGCGTATCTAGAATTTGAAGTTTATATATTTCTATAACGATCTCAACTTAATATACATTACTAAATGGGCCACGCACTCAATTATTTATAGATATACAATATATGTCTTAATAAACATACAATAAATCTGTTGAGCAGAAGTAACTGAATTTACGTGCAAAATTTGTGCCTTTGTCTGGTTCTCGCAATTTATAGGTGTATGAAATTTCAGTTTCCACAGATGGTGGCGAATCGTGGAATCGTAGTAGTGTGAAATATAATACGTGTGAGATGAATTATTCTGCTAATAATACTAACAAGTGCTTGTAACAGTGGTCCCATTTTTCTCCATAGGTTTTTAACTTGTTATGTGTGATACATTTGGTGGCCTGGGCGATGACATATGCATGCATAAGTGCAACCGTCCAGTGTACTTCGCGGATGAAAATTCAAAGATAGGAACAAATTGTAATTACGTGAAGCATTTTGAATTCCAACTTTCTCGTGGAGACAGAAAATATGTTTGGATATTTGTAGTTTTCTGAAAGATTTGTGAGTTTTTCTTTTAGCGAAAAAAATAGCTTTTCTTTGAAAAACACATACGAACTGCTTTTTCAAAAAACATTTTGCTGGAAAGGTTTCAACAATATTTGCACAAACACATACCACCTTGTGAAGTTCAAGTTTTAAAGACAGGAACAGGTTTTAGTAACGTGCAACATGCATGGTGCATGTAGTGGATGATGTACAATAAATTACGTGGCCGATACTAACATATTTTTCACAATAATTGTAACTCTTCCACATTTTCCATAGGCTTTTTGTCTGGTACACAAGGGCATCTAATTATCTAAAGTATGTGTGTAAAGATCTTGAACTGTTTATACACTTTTTGTAAGACTAGTTGCTATAGCCCGGGCTGTGTCCGAGGCCAACAACCATAGTAAAAAGTTAAATTTTCATGAGGCGTTCAGTTGTGCGTTTTATACCTACTTTTAAAAAACAAGCTTAATTGAAACTAAAATTTTGATAACTTTTGTCACGATCCAAAATCCATTAAAGATCGTGATGACGCTTAACACTGTTGTCAAGCAAGTCAACAATAAATGATTATCCTAATTACTCATTTGTATTTGAAATCATAATTTCTTTAATTACATAGTAAAAAATGGGATTTAAATAGTGAATGAAAATATTTTTCGCAGCTACATTAATGAATAACTCGTAAGCACCCTCAAAACCCGGTGTCACAAGTGCATGAGCATCAACTAGGAAGTAAAATAAAATACAAAATCTGTCGGGAATACAAATTAGACAGGAAAAATATAAATAACTTTGAAGGAGAATCTGCCGACTGCGGATCGTAACATGACATGCAGCTCGCGGTAAGTCCCCCCATCATCTGCTCCTTCGCGCCAAAGGACCACAAGACATATATGTACATTCACAAAAATGTGCATCAAGTGTAGTATGAGTACGCAAATCAACGTGTACCCAGTATGTATCTAGCCTAACCCTGGAGGAGTAGTGACGAGGGGTCGACATCGACACTTACTAGTGGTCCAATAATATCAGGTACAGTACAGAGGTGAACAAATATGAGACACAGTAAATAAAGAAAATAAACAAGTATAAATACGTGGTACAATTCTTCTCTTTACAATAAACTCGAGCCTTCAATTAGCAATTTCCTCCTCATCCGCACGAAATAGGCTGGTATAATGGACCTCACGAAATACGCCGGTATAATTCAAATCAAGAAAAATGCACAGTTACACTGACTTATTGCCAAATATTACTCACGATTTCATGAGGATATTTTATAGAAATGTCGAGGCGTACGACCGTATCCCATTATAATATGTGCACTGCCGAGGGTCAAAAGACACGAACAATAGAATCATATATTAATCTGCCGAGGCGGATGACCCGATCCCATGAGAGTGTGGTACATAAATTCTGTCAAGGCGAATGGCCCGATCCCATTAGAATAGGAAGCTTAAACGGGTCCTTTACCCCCTCTCATGAATAAAAACATGTGAGTTATAATAATTCTTAAGGAAAACCTTTCGATGAAAATGCATAGTGCGTGAGAAATCCATAAGAGGAACGCCATTATTCCGTGGCAAATGATGAAACTCGTGAAATCTCTACATTAGCAAGTCTAGTCTCAAGTAGTAATGTAAAGTAAAAGAATCTGATAGACAAAAGATAACTCAAACATTACAATTATAACGTGGCGTGAACCATAATCTACCCGGACAACAACATGAATGTAGATACGTATGGACACTCATTACCTCGTGCATACATAGCCCCCCACAACAAGTAGCACACATCAATTACAACACCTAGGGGTAATTTCTCCCTCACAGGGTTAGACAAGAGACTTACCTCGCTCTGAAGTTCCATAACTTGCTCCAAAGCCCGTCTAACACCTCAAACCGATGATCGTCCCTCCAAAACTTGTCAAAAAATGCGCAAACCAATAAAAGTGTACTCTAATACTCATAACAAATAAATTTAGACAAATTCCCAACTTCGCTCGAAAAGTCGATAAAGTAACCCTCGGGTCCACGTGCCCGGATTCCGAAAATTTTCGAAGATAAACATTACCCTTAACATTAGGAACTCAAATATAAGATTTATTCTCAATTTCATACCCAAATTCGTGGTCAAAATCCAAAAAAAAAAAAAAAAATAATTTCTAGGTTTTCTACCAAAATCCCACAATTTCTACTAATTTCCATGAATTTTCATGTTTAAATCCATATATAGACCAAATATTTAACTTGCAATAGTTTGGATTAACTTACCTTCAACTTGCTAGGTTAATATTCCCCTCAAGAAGCTCCAAAACTGCCCAAGAATGAACGAAAATGGAAAAAATTGCAGAGCCTCGTTCTTTTAAGCATTCTGCCCAGCGACTCCCACACTAGAGGACTCCTTGTCTGCTTCTGCGCATCCGCTTGCGTGGCACCTCTTCCACACCTGCGGCATTGCCTCTTCTGCAACCACTGCCTTCGCACCTGCATTGTCGCGGGTGCACAACTTATTTCGCTTCCCCGGTCCTTGGCAGCCTTGGCCTTTCCGCTTCTGCGATCACTTCTCGCACCTGCGGTTGACCAAGCACAGGTGCTGTCGCAGCAGAAGTTGAAACTTCAGCATTTTTCTTAAGTCCAAAATCGATCCGTTTACCTTCCGGCATCCACCCTCGCTCCTCGGGACCTTAACCAATTATACCAATGCGTCCTAAAATACTTTACGAACTTAGTCGAGCCTACAAATCACATCAAATAACGCTAAAACCATGAATCGCACCCAAATTCAAGCTTAATGAACTTTAGAACTTTAAACTTCTACATTCGATGCTGAAACCTATCAAATCACGTTCGATTGACCTCAAATTTTGCACACAAGTTACATTTGAAATTACGGACATACTCTAACTTTCAGAATCAGAATCTGACCCCGATATAAAAAAGTCCACCCTCGGTCAAAATTTCGAAAAACCTTCAAATTTCCAATTTTCGCCAAATGACCCCAAAATGACCTACGAGCCTCCAAATCCACATACAGACGCATTCCTAAGACCATAATCACCATACAGAGCTATTCTCATACTTGGAATCCCAAACGGACATCGATAACATTAAAATGCACTTCAATCCAAATTCATGAAATTCTTCCAAAGTACCAACTATCCATTGAAACATATGTTCGTCCTCGAATGTGCTAAGAAGTACTCTGGAGTTGTCCGAAATTACTGTTTAACCCCCTTGAGCACCTACCCGTGCTACCGCAACCCAGTTGGGCACATTAGCTCGAGTCAGTCTGAAGATCCTCCCTTTTATTTAGTCAAATAAGCTTTAGAGCCAAATTCCAACATCCAGAATTTTCCACCGGGCCTGCTTTTAACATACGAACATTGTATCAATCACTACACACTATACCAAAACATGATTGCATACCTTTGCTGAATTCACACCATGCACGCATAATTCAAGTGACTATAATATCATCCTCTGAGAACAATAGCCGAAATTCCACGA
This sequence comes from Nicotiana knightiana, assembly GCA_005239525.1. NCBI lineage: Eukaryota > Viridiplantae > Streptophyta > Magnoliopsida > Solanales > Solanaceae > Nicotiana > Nicotiana knightiana. The sequence continues at coordinate 22,994 of ML377939.1, read as the reverse complement.
ATCTAATGCCCACAACACACCTCATGACACCTATAAATCCTGTTCCAACTCTTGCAATGCTGCCACGACGGAATATATGTGTAGAAATTCATAACTAACTGCCGAGTCGACAAATCACTGAGTCTCAAGACAAGAACCACTACCACATTATGACCCAAATAACGATATCTGATCTTTAATATGATTCATATAAACTCGAGAGCACTGATCCAAGGTCCAATAATCTTGTCTCACCATAGTACAAGTCGTTCCGGCAATAAGCCACCACAAACACTATCTAAGATCTCATATGACGCCATCACTGCGCCAATAATCCATAACTTGAATATGATACATAAGGAAGTACGAGCTCTGGAAAAGAACTATCCAGCCTGCGTAACGACTTAAATGGCCATCAAATACTATGAGCCATTCATAGAGGCAAGAAGCATGACACACAAAAAAATATAAGAAATTGGGCTCAACATTTCACCGTTGCAGCGCGCAACCCGATCCAACCATGATGCATGTGGCGGCATGCAACTTGATCCAAACAATATACCCGTGGTAGCGTACCACCCGACCCACACATGGTAATAAATAAAGAAGTACCCATTAAGCCATAATGCTTATACCTACGAAATACTTGAATATCGATCACGAGCACTCTAAGTGCAAAATTACAACCTTGGGGAGACGTATAGCGCCATGCGCTAAAAATCCCAAGAACAACTAGGGTGCAATAAATGACCTGCATCTCGAGAGACATCTTGCTCATATAACACCACAAGCTACACGGGATCACAACACCTGTGCGAATAATCAAGCCACCTCAATACCCACATGGAATAATATATACTACACGGAAAAGTTGATGACAAAAATAACATCCAAGGCCCAAAGATTCCTCCGAAATCAATGCTATGTTGAAATGAACATATCTGGCCTAATATAGAGCCCAGATTCACATTTCGATCCATCCACGAACCTCAAGTCGATTATGATCGTACTGCACTGGGCTAATAACCTTTCAGAGATCCACAATAACTCCTTTCCATGCCACATAAGAATAGAGGTCAAATCCGGAACAAGCTCACACGGTCCACATCCCAAGGAATAGAATGCCTCTCAGGCGCAAACTCTCGCATTTGCGATATTACCAACTTGGTTTCAATTTTTAACAATCTAGTGACTATTAGGCCACACTTACACAAATCTCCTAGTGGGATACAATCCCACGACCTTTCGCACTAGGCACCAAAGTCTGCATATCTACATCACTAAATGTACTAATTCTATAAGACTAGCCAAGAGTCCGCAAGTCAATACACAAAACCTCTTACGTATGACACCGATATCAGGTAATACCAAAGTCAATACCAGCTTACTCTAAATATCTGAATTCCTTCCTGATCATCCGAGCTCATGACATTCTTGTCAACACCGAACCGCAACCTTGATCCTCGGCTTCCAATTCCTATGCCGCTCACTACAACTATCATGCCAAAACGCAAGGGTGCAAGAATTCCATCCTAAGCCCTGAACCACTAGTAGGACAAACCCATCATATAGAAACCTTTCACTTAGCTCATTTAAGGATAACCATTGCAACACGTGACTGAAATCCCATAATCGCAGAAAATACAAACCTCAAGTAATGGTCTAAGCCACCATATCTCTTTCGGAATCCATCTACACATAACATGCCATAATACCCGAATGTCTCCAAATAAAAATCAATTACGGTGGTCGTCAAGCCTCGCACGTACCACCATAATCACCTGTAAAACCTAACACGCTGAAAGAACTGGTCATTGCCACCATCATGCCGATTCAACCATTGCTAACCGATCCGACTTCTTCTAATTTACTCTAGACTTGATGTAATAATAATAACAACTCCATTCAAAATATAACAAATTCAATATGCAATCATCTTGAATGACCCCATTCATAAGACTGTGTTGTCTCAAAACCCACGAACCATCTCAGACCCTCCTTGTGCGCACGTTCGCATCTTCAACTGGTACACCTATTCCGAAAATTCCTCTACAAATACGAAGTTATGTTCTCCCATCTCTCAAATGCTGCACCACAGACCGATGATACCATAGAACACTCCAAGCCCCTTTCATAATCCACTACAACAGCTCGATACTTAACCACACCACGTACTTGAAATCCTTAGGCACCACACCTAAATGTTTGAACCCGCTAGGACCGTTGTTGCGAGTCAACCACTTTGACTTGTTCCTGAATATAATCAACTCCAAGGCTCTACTAGCACATGAACACCCTCTCAAAGAAGCACCCAACTGAATCACTTTCCTTGTACATCCCATCTACACAAAGCATAAACTCTAAGTCTTCCCAAATCCTGAACATGAATTGATAGCGCAAATATAGCACACATTTCTCACATCCTTTGCTCTAATTACCTTTGATGTTTTCCTTCCTTATTCACAATAACCCACCCATATGCCGATAACCAAAAACCTCACTAGTAGACAACCATACAATCCAATCCTAGACGGTGGGGATTTTCCAATTAGCTTGGAGCTACAATTACATAACCCTCGAATCCACCAAGATTCCTTCTTCCTTATTGACATGACCTCGCACAATTGACCCGCCAAAATTTCTCGAGATCTTTGTGTTGACGTTTCATGAACATCCTGAATCACTAGCCACATTCACGTATTCGACCTCTTACTGGATAGCCAGTAGAATTCTTCATAGAAGCTTCGCCAACGCCACACAACCGCTAACATGTTCACCGGAGATAACTCACCTGTGGAATTTCCATACCGACACCTGCCAATGTCGCTGCACCGAGTACAATTACTACGAAACCAATAAAACATCCTGAGATTGTGTTTATTCACCAGTTGTACAAGCCCGTTCACTCCCCATTGACATCAAATAAAGGTGCGATGATACATTCCAATCCAAAGTCATGTTGCATCCCTCTTGTCGTATCCAATCTTCCTTAGTTTAGTAGCCAATATTCCAAATTAGTCTGCAGACCAAGTCACTGTCCACCACGAATCCAAAATCACACTAAACTTTCCTCAAGGTATGTAGCTATCATACCACAAAGCCCATATGCTACTCTTCCGCTCTCCCACTTTGTTAAACCGTCTCCTTCAAGCAACTACCCACCTTCTGCTTCTCACACTTGGCCTTCTAGAAAATTAACCACCGTAATACACCTCCCACATGTCCTTCCTCATAAATGCCCAGTTGTTGCCTTAAATCAAAATCTATCTCTGTAACACTTGAACCAATAGATTGTTACCAACTTTAAACCTCTCCAAAAATCATCTCCCTTGAGCCATCAACATTAGGAACACCAATTCGATTCTGAACCACATCATACTGCGACCTCTTACAGCCGCTTCCCCAGTACCTTTTCACCTTACCCTGCCCCAAAGGCGAATTGAAGAAGACCATAACACCGGCGAACTTAACGCATTCAACAAGGACGACGACACCACATCATAGATGGAAATTCCATCACGCTCGAAAATACCAAGTCTCGTTACTCTACCACACAAACCTAAGCATTCATAGTCTGATTGCATTTCCTCTGCAGGAACTAAATGTTGAACCTCTAAGATGTGAATTGAGAAATCCTTCTACCAAGTCTTTTACTGTCGCAATCAATAAATAATTACTCTACCATTACACCAACAAGGTGCGATAACACTTATGAACATCATGGAAAACCCGTGCACAGCCTCAAAACCATTAGAAATACAGTTGCTGAGCTAAAATGACAGAACATCCTTCCGCAAGAAGGCGATGGTAATTTGCTCGAATGCGCAGGGAGAAACATCCTGCCACACGTCTGTAGTACCTTTACAATTCCTCGATTCCCAATTGATAACAAGTACTTCATGTCACATAAGATTGAGTCGGAAGGAAATCAAGGCATAAGCCTCAAAGGAATCAAATCACACGATGAGGAATTAAGAAGGGAAGTGCTCCTAACAGCCCTGTAGCCTCTCAGAGATAAGTACAGACATCTCCGTACCGATCCGCGAGACTCTACTAGACTTGCTCATGACTCGTGAGACCTAAGTGAACCTAATGTTCTGATACCATGTTCTCACGACCCAAAATCCATTAAAGGTCATGATGGCACCTAACACCGCTATCAAGAAAGCCAACAATAAATTATTATCCTAAATACTCATATTAGTATTTGAAATAATAATTTCTTTAATTACATAGTACAAATGGGATTTACAAAGTGACTGAAATATTTTTTGCAACTACATTAATGAATAACCCGTAAACACCCCCAAAACTCGATGTCACAAGTGCATGAACATCAACTAGGAAGTAAAATAAAATATAGAATCTGTCCGAAATAAAAATTACAAAGGAAACATATAAATAACTGTGAAGGAGACTCTGCCGGCTGCGGATCGTAACATGAAATGCAGCTCGCAGTAAGTCCCTGCATCATCCGCGCCTCCGCACCAAAGGACCAATAAACATAAAATGTACCTACACAAAAATGTACAGAAAGTGTAGTATGAGTACGCAAATCAACGTGTACCTAGTAAGTATCTAGCCTAACTCCGGAGGAGTAGTGACGAAGGGTCGACATCGACATTTACTACCTAGTGGTCCAATAATATCAGGTACCGTAAATAGGTGAAAGAATATGAGGCAGAGTAAATAAATATAATAAACAAGTATAATTACATGGTACAATTCTCCTCTTTACAATAAACTCGAGCCCTCAATTAGAGATTTCCTCCTCAACCGAAGCATATATATATATATATATATAATGGACCTCACAAAATAGGTCGATATAATTCAAATTAGGAAAAACTCACAGATACACTGGCTTCTAGCCAAATATTATGCATGATTTCATGAGGATATTTTATAGAAATACCGAGGCGTACAACCCGATCCCATCATAATCTGGGCACTGCCGAGGGTCAAATGGCACGAACCATAGATGTATATATTAAACTGCCGAGGAAAATGGCCCGCTCCCATGAGAGTGTGGTACATAAATCCTGCCGAGGCGAACGACCCAATCCCATTAGAATAGGAATCTTAAACGGGTTCTTGACCCCCACTCACGAATAAACGTGTGAGTTATAATATTGTTTTAGGAAAATCTTTCGATGGAAAAACATAGCGCGTAAGAAATCCGTAAGAGGAACACCATTATTCCGTGGAAAATCATGAAAAGTGAAATCTCAACATTAGCCTAGTGTCAAGTAGTTATGTGAATTAAAAGAATCTGATAGACAAAAGATAACTCAAATAGTACGGCTATAACGTGGCGTGAACCTTAATCTACCTGGACAATAACATGAATGTAGCTAAGTATGGACTCTCGTCACCTCGCGCGTACGTAGCCTCCACAACAAGTAGCACACATCAATTACAACACCTAGGGGTAATGTCATGACCCGGAATTCCCACCTTCGGGACCATGATGACGCCTAACATTTAACTTGCTAGGCAAGCCAACGTTAGAGGATTCTTTAAGCCAATTTTAGTCAATTTCAATAACAGAATCAATTAAGCTAAATAGAAGCTAAAATGTAAATGCAGAATAACATAAAAACCATAATATCTTATACAATTTGGATCTGGAGTCACAACTCACAAGCTTCTAAGATTTACTACAAATAGAGTCCGAAAGAAATACAACTGTTATGAATGAAAAGAAACAACAAAATAGGGAAAACAGAAAGGGACTCCAAGGTTTGCGGACGCCAGCACATCTACCTTGAGTCTCCAATAAGTATGTCCAAACTTCTAAGCCTCACGATCAGCTAGGGCGGTACCAAAATCTGCACAAAAAGTGCAAAGTGTAGTATGAGTACAACCGACCCCATGTACTCGTAACTGTCAATCCTAACCTTGACGAAGTAGTGACGAGGCTATGACAAGACACTCACAATATAAACCTATGCAAATAACAATATATGTACAAGATAACAACAAATAAAAGCTAATCATGTACTATTGAGAGGGGGGCATGCTGGGATACAAGATACGAGAGATACAACGTAAATGATAACCAAATTATTCAATACGCCTTTAACTAGTGAAAATAATTAAGCACAATAAAGAAAAATACACGGCATCATCCTTCGTGCTTATACTCTCAACCTCAGAATGAAACAATGATACTGCACGACATCACCCTTCATGCTTTTACTCTCACTCTCAATATAAATCAATGGATACGGCACGACATCACCCTTCGTGCATTAACTCTCATAGTATGGGAGGGTATCACCCTTCGTGCATTAACACTCACAATATGGCATGGTATCACCCTTCTTGAATTAACACTCACAATATGGAACAACATCACCCTTCGTTCATTACACTCACAATATGGCACGATCTCACCCTTCGTGCATTAACACTCATAATATAGCACGACATCACCCTTCGTGCATTACACTCACAATATGGCACGACATCACCCTTCGTGCCTTAACACTCATAATATGGCACGACATCACCTTTCGTGCATTACACTCACAATATGGCACGACATCCCCCTTCGTGCATTGCACTCTCCCTTACCACATAACATTGAACAAGTAATAGCAGGGAGATAGAATCAACAAGAACAAGCCTTACTTCAACAATGGTTCCACAATACGATTCTCTACCTTGAAATCAATACTCAATTATCACAAAAGCTTATAAACACGGTAAGAACGATCAATTCAGTAAGTAACTAGTTTAAGCATGGATAACATGATCAAGGTAAGCAATAAATTACAAGGAACAAGTCCCACCCGCATGCTTTAACCCAAAAACAACGCATAAGTACTCGTCACCTCACATATATGTTGTACCCAACATATAAACATGTAGCAAATAGACAAACAAGTCTTAATCCCTCAAGTCAAGGCTAACCCTGACACTTACCTCGCTCCAAAAGTCCACTGAAATCTCAACCACAACTTTTCCTCTCAAACAAGCCTTCGAACCAATAGAATCTGCAAATTACCAACCAAACGATTCAAATTAACCCTTAGGAACTACTCACGATTGTAAACGATTCAATTTAGGTCATTATCGAAAAAGACAATAAAAGTCAACTTCCGGGTCCGCTTGGTACAAACCCAAAATTCGGACCAAAACCTAATTACTCATTCACCCCCGAGCCCGGTTATGTAATTTGTTTTGGAATCCGACCTCAATTTGAGGTCTAAATCCCAATTTTATAAAAATTCCTATTTCTACCCAAACCCCCAATTTCCACCATGAAAACACAACCTAAATCTTAGGAAATGAAATGAAAAATATAAAGAAACAAGTTTAGAATGACTTACCAATGATTTGGGGAAGAAGTGTTGTTGAAAAAATCGCTTCTAGGGTTTTCTTGTTTTGAAAATTTGAAGAATGGGAGAAAATACCATTTTCAGCTATTAGACCAGTTGCAGGTGTCGCAATTGCGGCCTGATTGTGAACCCCGTAAATACGAGCTTTTCTTCACAAATACGAAGCCTCACAATTTCTGCTATCATCGCAAATGTGATGACTTGTTCGCAATTGCGAATAGAGGCCTCCTCGCAAATGCGACCAAATGATCGCATGACCCATCCCTTCTCGCAAATGCAAACCTGACAGAGGTCGCAAATGCGAAGCCTGACCTCACAAATGCGAGATCAGAGGCCTGCACCAGACTGAAGCACACCGGCGATGTTCCTAAGTCCAATTTCACTCTGTAGCATATCTAAAACTCACCCGAGACCTCGGGGCTCAAAACCAAATATTCAAACAAGTCTAAAAATATGATACGAACTTGCTATTGTGATCAAATCACAAAAATAACACCTAGAACTACGGATTTAACATCAAATCAAAGGAAGATTTCAAGAAAGCTCATAAACTTCTATTTTCACAACCAGACGCCCGAATCACGTCAAACCAACTCCGTTTCTCACAAAATTTGACAGACAAGTGATAAATATCATATTGGACCTATAACGGGTTCCGAAAGCAAAATACGGACCCGATATCCAAAAATTCAAATATTGGTCAAACATTTCAAAGTCATTAAGCCTTTAACTTTCATATTTAAACAAGGTGCGATAACTCGGGCTAGGGACTTTCGAATTCGATTCCGGGCATACGCCCAAGTCCCAAATCACTTTACGGACCCACCATGACCGTCTAAACACGAATTCGGGTCTGGTTGCTCAAAACATTGACCGAAGTCAACTCAAATGGATTTTAAGGAAAACAATTCATATTTTCTTAGTTTTTAACATAAAAGCTTCTCGAAAAAACACCCTGATTGTGCATGCAAATCGAGGAAGGCTAAAATGAGGTATTTAGGGCTTCAAAGTACAGAATTAGGTTCTAAAACATAAGATGACCTATCGGGTCATCACAAGTAATTTCCCCTCACAAGGTTAGACAATACACTTACCTCGCTCTGAAGTTCCACAACCGGCTCCAAAACCCATCTAACACCTCAAACCGATGCTCATCACTCAAAAACTAGTCAAACAATGCGCAAACCAATAAAAATGTACGCTAATAGTCATAACAAAATAAATTTAGACAAATTCCCAACTCCGTTTGAAAAGTCGATAAAGCAACCCTTGGGCCCACGTTCCTGGATTCCTAAAATTTTTGAAGATAAAAATTACCCATAAGATTACGAACTCAAATATATGATTTATTCTCAATTCCATGCCCAAATTCGTGGTCAAAATCCAAAAAATATCAATTTCTAAGTTTTCTACCAAAATCCCACAATTTACATGAATTTTCATGTTTAAATCCATATATAAACCAAGTATTTAACTTGCAATAGGTGGGATTAAATTACCTCCAAGTTGCTAGGTGAATACTCCCCTTAAGAAGCTCCAAAATCTGCCAAGAACGAAGAGAAATGGCAAAAATGGCTGAGCCCGTTCTTTTAAGCGTTCTACCCAGTGACTCCCACACTCGCGGACTTCTTGGCCGCTTTTACGCATCCGCTTCCGCGGCACCTCTTCCGCACATACGATCTTGCCGCTTCTGCAGCCACTGCCTTCGCACCTGCGGTGTCACGAGTGCGTAAGTTTTTCCGCTTCGGCGGTCCTTGGCAGCCTTGGCCCTTCCGCGTCGGTGAGCCACTTCCCGTACCTACGATTGGATAATTGCTTGTGCGGTCGCACCAGAAGCTGAAACTTCAGCATTTTTCTTAAGTCCAAAATCGATCTGTTAACCTTCTGGCATCCATCCTAGGCCCTCAGGACCTTAACCAATTATACCAGCGCATCCCAAAACAAATGACGAACTTAGTCAAGCCTTCAAATCACATAAAAAACGCTAAAACGTTGGATCGCACCCCAATTCAAACTTAATGAACTTCAGAACTTCTACATTCGATTTCAAAACCTATCAAATCACGTCCGATTGACCTCAAATTTTACATACAAGTCACAATTGACATTATAGACCTACTCTAACTTCCGGAATCAAAATCCGACCCCGATATCAAAAAGTCCACCCCTGGTCAAACTTCCGAAAAACCTTCAAATTTTCAATTTTCGCCAAATGACCTATGGACCTCTAAATCCAAGTCCGAATGCGCTCCCAAGACCAGAATCATCATACGGAGCTATTCCAAGACTCGAAATCTCGAATGGACATCGATAACATTGAAATGCACTTCAACCCAATTTCATGAAATTCTTCAAAAGTACCAACTTTCCACAATAGGTGCCGAAACGCTCCCTGGTCCTACAAAACCTGATCTGCACACACGCCCAAGTACAAAATCATCCTGCATAACTGTTGTAACCTTCAAATCCTGATTCTGTGATTTTTTACTCAAAAATCTAACCTTAGTCAGTTTTTCCAACTTAAAGCTTCCGAAATAAAGATTTTCTTTCCAAATCAACTCTGAACTTCCCGAAATTCAATTCCGACCACTCGTACAAGTCATAATATTTGAAGTGAATCTACTCATAGCCTCAAACTACCAAACGATGCAATAGATCTTAAAACGACCGGTCGGATCATTACAAATTTTAGATACATACAATTTTCTTTTCTTCTTTAATGTTATTATCTTCTTCTTTGTACTTATAGTTTCTTCTTCTTCCTAATTGCAAAAAATGTTTGTTTAATCTATTGTTGTTTCGAAAATTTTGATGATTGAAATTATTCTTTTTTATATTTAAAAATTATTTTTCAAATTTGAACTCATTTGGAGTAGATTTGAACATTGAATCGTGTATTAGGTTGTTGAAAATCGAAGAACATGTTTATGTTTTAGAACTTAAGATTTGAAATCTGATGTTGCATTCAATAAATTGAACTACTTAAGATTCAAATTTTTGAATTTGTATTAGAAAGATAGAAAAACTTCATATTTGATTTATGAATTTTCATTGAAGAGATTAAACTGCTGCAGATTCGAATTTGTGAAGTTGCATTTGAAAGATAGAAGAACTTCAGATTTGATTTCTGAAGTTACATTAATGAGATTGAACTACTTCAGATCCAAACGGATATACTTTATAAAATTTTGTTCTATGCGGGTATAACTTCAATGGTGACCCCAAAAGTAAGTATATATGAAAATGCCCTAGTCAAAGGGGTAGAATTTTATTTTTCTCCTCTATATATAAATGAATTATACATATATTATACATCTATTAACAAAATATATAATTGGGTGGGTGACTATTTAAACCACTTCTTCTAAATATCTTAAATGCTCATTACATTCAAGCAAAGCTTGAAAGAATTTAGTTCTTTCCTTTTTTTCCTACAAAAGCTAAACCTTCTTCAAATTTTAATTGACTCAAACTTCAAATAATATTTATTTATATTTTCAAATGTTGCATATATGTAATTCCCATTAAGTTATATCATTCTATATACACAGTTTAGGAATGAAAGCTCTCAATAATATAATCAAACCTTATTATAAACTCATAAATCTTGCTAATATTTACTTTGTGTTGTCGTCTCATTTTATTGACTTAAATACGGATTAGAAGGTAAAATAATTTTGGCGTAATACATACTTTTTCCCCTTAACTTGTATGCAAATTCCTTTGTGTCACGACCTGGAATTCCCACCTTCGGATCATGATGGCGCCTAACATTTCACTTGTTAGGCAAACCAATGTTAGAGAATCATAAAACCAACTTTTTATCCAATTCAGTAGATAAAATCAAATAAGCTAAAAGGAATTAAAACAAGTGCGGAATAATATAAATGCTATAATATTTACTACAACCCAGATTTGGAGTCACCACGAACTTCTAGAATTTACTACAAGTAAAGTCTGAAAGAAATACAAATGTTTGAACGAAATAAACACTAAAAGAAAGGAAAGATAGATGGGGACTTCAAGGTCTACGAATGCCAACAGATCTACCTTGAGTCTCCAATGAACCAGTTCCAGCTGCTACGCCTCTCGATCAGCTGGGACTAATGCCAAAATCTGCACAAGAACTGTAGAGTGTTGTATGAGTACAACCGACTCCATGTACTCTGTAAGTGCCGAGCCTAACCTTGACGAAGTAGTGACGAGGCTAAGGCGGGTCACTCACACTACAACCTGTATGCAATATATATAATAAAGACAAAAAAGGAAATATTTAATGAAATAAAGCAGTAAATTGCAAATAATAGATACAACTCCAGGAGATAAGCCAACAACGTTCAGAACTTACCAATCCTTATGTGCAAAAGAAAATACCGTAAAAATAACACAACTCAAGAAAATATAAACACATAAGTTGTTGCGGCGCGGAACCCGATCCCACCATATTACAATATCAGAATCATAATTCACCCTTATTCCACCAAAACAATCCACCCTTATTACACCTGTTTGGGCGTGCAATTCGATCCCACTGTATAATATAGATTCACCCTTATTCCACCATATTATTCCACCCGTATCTCACCTGTTACGACATGCAACCCGATCCACCATATCAATACCAAGTACTCAAAGTGCACAATAAAATTCACAATTTAAATCACAGGAGGTCTTTACAATCCATAAAGGACAAACTGAACCAAATAGGGAACCTTGCACAACATGAGGATCTACATAAGATATTCCACACAACGAGACCAATCCAGAAGTTTACAACTAGAAGATACAAATAACCCAACTTGAGCAAATAGCAGGAAATCATGGAACTATGAAAAAGATCTAATATCATAAACAAGAGAAGACATTGATTAACATGTAGCAGTTTGACATGGAAACACATTTAGAGCATATAACAATTTAGACAGGGAAAGAGATAATTAAAGAAAGCAGAAATATAGGGAAAACATGTAACTCGGTGGCGCATAAGCACTCATCACCTCGCATATATGCCGCTCACATGAAATTCACGTAGCACATAGTCCAAGGGTTCCTAATTCCCTCAAGTCAAGGTTAGACTATTACAACCCATATTCACGTACGTTAGTTCATGTCGTAAGTTAGTAAATGTATATCTGAGAAGATATTATCTTTGAGATGATAAAAAGTTAATCCTATTGGTCTTAAAAGATACAAGGGTGTATTAGGGTGGTTAACAAGTATTAGAAGTTAAACGAATCAAGGATATTGTAACCCGTATTTTCAGGTAAGTCTAGAGGTACTTAATATTTTCAAGAAGTCGTGTTTAAGGTATTTAATTCAAATAATATCCGTATCATAAGTTTTGTACTCAAACGAGTTATGAAACAAAAGCCGACAAAAGATATCGCAACTTACATTCATAATTTTACTTAAACTTAAGGTCAAATGGTACTAAGCTTTTATCCCAATTTAATTAGAATTACGGGGTGATATACCCACAAAATTTAAGATCTATGAGTCTAGTTTCCAACATATTAAACCGTTTGTCAATATGATCTCGTAGTAGAGAGATATTCTCATTTTTGCAAGACTGCACCAAGCAGCTCTATATGGAGCCCACATAGGCGGTTTAAGACATATGGATATATATAAGATGCCTCTCCCCTATTTTATGTCACGACCCGAAATACTAACTCAGGTCGTGATGGCTCTCAACACCGGGGTTAGGCAAGCCCACACTCAGATTTTTAAGGATTTTTTCTATATATGAGTAAACATCCCAACACGTGCCAAGTTTTAAAGTTCAAAACATTAATTGAAAAAGATAGTAAGACATTTTTAACCAAAAGCAGTCGTAAAGAGGAGTATATATATATAGACCCGCAAACCAAAATAACCACTACGTGTGTGCCAGGAACTAGTGTCACAAGTCCTACGGGCATACTAACAGAATATACAAAAGATATAATATATGTATTGGTAAAAAAGAGTTTCACACATAAGCCAACTTTTAACAACTCAGCCAGTCACATGGACACAGGAAAAAATNTTATAAGAATCTCCTATATAAGGGAGGGGAATACAACTTGTAAAGGCATCTGATTCTCGAATACAATCAACTTTGATCTTTTATTTCTGTAATATTGTCTAATATTCATTTTTCCCATTATCTTGATTATCAGTAACTCGTATTCATCTGAAAAATAAGCTTTAGTCAAAGGGTCTAATTCTTTGGTTAAACAAATTGGTTCCGTTACCGAGAATCTGATAATCTTTGTTTACTATCCTAGTGATATCCTTTGAATTATGCCAAACCCCAATGACAACAACCAACAAAGAAGTGGAACCCCAGTTCCATCACCTTCAGGAACCCCACGTGGTTCGAGGGAACAATCCCCAGAAAGATCCATTAACAACCATGGTAATAATGATCAAACTGTAGAACAAGATCATGTAAAGCAAATGATTGCAGAGTATGTGAGCCAAGCTTTGGAAGAATTTGCGAGAGGATTACCAGCACTGTTGCCTACACCGCCAACACCACCCCCGAATAACACCATCACNGTATATCTAATAACTCAGAATTACAAAATTTACTGCTAACCATGCAGAAACAGATGAAGGAGCAGAACGATCGCATCGAACAAATTCCTGGTGTACCACCTGTCTCAAAGGCATCGATATTGATAGATATTCTCAACAACCGTGGAAGCCAAGTGCGGCACCTTTGCCTATACCCAAGAAGTTTAAAATGTCTGACGTTCCCAAATATGATGGAACAACTGACCCACACGACCATGTGACTGCTTTCACTACTGGGGTAAAAGGAAACGACTTAACGAAACAAGAGATTGAATCAGTCCTTGTCAAAAAATTTGGGGAAACACTTACCAAAGGGGCTCTNCTAACCTGGTATTCTCTTCTCCCTGAAAATTCTATTGACTCTTTTGCTGAGCTTGCAGATTCGTTTATAAAAGCACACTCTGGTGCACAAAAAGTTGAGAAGAGAATGGAAGAGATATTCAAAATAAAACAAGGAGACACGGAACTACTCCGTGAGTTTGTAGATAGGTTTCAACAAGAAAGAATGCAGTTACCCAGGGTGCCTGATAATTGGGCAGCCATGGCATTTGCAAGAAACTTGAACGATAAAAGCTCAGAAGCCACCAGACGACTTAAGGAGAATCTAAGAGAATTTCCCGCCACAACATGGAACAATGTATATAACAGGTACAACACTAAAATCAGAATAGATGAAGATATCATTGCTCGTTCGATAGATGGAGATCATTCCAGATCCAGATGTCCTAAATCAGATAGAAGATCAGGTAAAAACAGGTAGGATCCTTACTTAGGACCCTCGGGACGCGATATCCGCCCCAGGTTTGAAAACACTAGGTCGGACTATAGACTACAAGGAAAAGATGTAATCTCATCCTCGTCTAGATCAAGAAAAGATCAAGATGAACGACCTAGAGGTAGTACTCAAATTGGGGATCATACCTTTAATGTGAGTACTACTGAACTTGTCTCAATATTGAGGAACATGGGAGACAAGGTTAAGTGGCCCAAAGAGATGCGGTCAAATCCAAGTAGAAGAAACCCAGATCACTGGTGTGAATTTCACAACGATCATGGGCATAAAACTGCGGATTGCAGATTTTTACAAGGTGAAGTAGAAAATTTGTTAAAACAGGGCTATTTAACAGAATTGTTTAGTGGTAAAGGTAAACATGCATATATGAGGAACATGCAGGAGCCCCCAAAGCCTCATTCTCCAAAACGAACCGTTAACGTAATACACGGGGGTGAAGAAGTAAACATAGTGATTTGAAAAACAACCACAAAGTTCACAATTACACACGATAAACGTGCTCGTGGAGAAGACGATATAACCTTCGATGATGCATATATCAGCGGATTAATGCTTCCACACAACGATGCTCTGGTAATATCTCTATTTATTCATGACACTAATGTGAAAAGAGTGTTGATTGATCCAGGAAGTTCAGTCAATATCATTTTGCTAAGAGTCGTGGAAGAAATGCTACTGGGGAATCAAGAAATCCCAAAAGAACGAGCCATATCCGGGTTTGATAACTCTACAGTTATAACAAAAGGAGAAATTGAGCTTAACACTTATGTTGATGGGGTGATCAAAAGAGCTAGGTTCCAAGTCATCGATACTCACATGGCTTATAACATGATCATTGGAAGGCCATGGATCCACGACATGAAAGCGATACCCTCCACGTTGCATTAGGTAATCAAATTTCCCTCTAAATAGGGGATTCAACAAATCAAAGGAGATTAGCCTACCGCAAAAAATATAAATTATATGGTACACTACAACAAGAGAATAGAGGTAGAAGAATTACGAGATAAGGAAATCTCCCAAACAGGTAACACCACCCAAACAGACATGAAAAAAATTACAGCCCAAATAGGTACGGAAGATATTATTGCTGAAACAGTCACGAAAGAAAATACTTACGAGAAGAAGAGTCAAGTTACCACGGAAGGTGTACTATACCACACAAATGAGAATTCCAGAACGGACGTCATTCATGAACCAGAGGAAGATGAGCACATCAAAACAACTACGGAGGAGCTCGAAGCTGTTCTGTTATCTGAACAAAAACCTGAGCAGAAAGTGTATATAGGCACGAGGATAAGCCCCACTCGAAGAGGTAAGTTAATTGATTATTTAAAGGCTAATGCAGACTGTTTTGCATGGTCCCACTCATATATGACAGGCATCCCACCAGAAGTGATGACTCATAAACTAAATGAAGATCTATCCTTCGTACCTGTTAAGCAGAAAAAAA